>WNGS01083641.1:0-11325 GCA_020271785.1 Procambarus virginalis
CCCTGTTGGGCTACTTTTCTTTCGCGTCCTGAGCATGCACCGTGAGTTTGTTTTGGTTCCGGGCGGTGTGCACATGTGTTGTGCTTCCATTTTCTCGGGGGGCTTCGCCTCTCGCTCTTCATCCCATCCGTGCCCCGTTGCTGGGGGTTGTCTGGGGTGCTGCTGTACTCTCCTAGTTGTGTTTGCGGGGGTTGTGCTCTGGCTCTCTGGTCCTGCCTCTCCACAGTCAATCAACATGTGTACCGATTCCTGAGCCTATTGGGCTCTATCATCTCTACACTTGACTCTGTGTATGGAGTCAGCCTCCACCTCATCCCTTCCTCATGCATTCCGTTTGTCAACCACTCTGACACTAACAACAGTTCTGCAGGTGAGTTGGTGCGGTTTGGCGTTTCCTTCGTCCTGACGCTGTTTTTGGGCGTAGGCATGGGTGTACGTACGTACTTGTGACAGTGGTCCGTATCGCCCGAGGTGCCTGCTGCTGGGCTATTAGCCCATATTGGGCTGCTCTTGTTCTCTCCACCTGATTCCTCCTCGGTTCACGGGTGTCTGCGGGTGGCCTCTTGGCCTTTTCGAGGCGACCCCTGCCTGTACTCCTGCCCCTCTCCTTTGCTTGACTCACCTGGTGAGTTCGGGGCCCCGCCTCCACCTTGTTCCACGGTGCAACGGTGGGGGTGCCTGTGTGGTGGTACGTTTCCTGTGTCGAGGGTGTTGTGTGCTTGCGGGGTTGGGTTCTGGCTCTTTAGTTCCGCCTCCCCTGTCGTTGCCTGTTGAGCGGTTTCTGTGCTTCATGGGCGCTCTCGTCTCTGCTCTTGGGGCTGTGTATGGGATCAGCCCATGTTGGGCTGCCCAATGTGTCCTTCGGTTGCCTGTTACACTGCACACGTTTCTCCTACCGTCCCTGTGGCTCGGTTGGGTGCTCGGTTTCCGCCTGTGTCCCCTTGTGTGCCGCTCGTGTACGATTTATCTATCTTCTCTGTCGCTCCCTCGGGGGGTGTGGGGACGTTTTGCTGCGTTTTTGGTACTGCAGCTGTGTGTCGGGGTTGGTTGTGGCATTCTGTTCGGCCCTTCCGTGCTCCTTTTGGGGCCCTCCTTCCTTGTCGGTCTTGCTGTGCTGGGCCTGGTTTTCCAGGTTCCTTGGATTCTGTTTTGTCCTTGCCTCATTGTGCTGGTTGGGGATGAGCTTGGGGTCTTCGTCTCGCCCCTCGCTTTTTCCTCCGGTTTCCGTTCACGTTCCGGAGCCTAGTGGGCTCCCTTCCTTGGTGTTTTTCACGGCTGCCCCGGGGTTTTCTTGACGCTGGGGCTTTGAGGGGACAGCTCGGCCCCGGGGCCTGCAGGGTGGGTTCCCGGGGCTGGGGTGGTGCTAACGTAAGGGGCCTTCGGCCCCGTTGGTCCCCGCCGGGTTTTTCTACCCCTCTGGGCCAGGCTTACGGTTTTGTGGTGTGGGGTTTTTCCGTCCCCCCGCTCCGCACGTGCTTGTGGGCATCGGTCCCTCCCTGGGCTCGGTTTTCCTTGTCCAGCGTGCCCGTTGTTTCCGTCCTGTCGGTGGGTGTTTTTCTAGTCTTCGCACCTTTTTCCAGGACGGGCCTTCTCAGTCATGTCCCCCTCTTCTTGGGGTTCTGCATGACTTTTGGTCTCGGGTGCGACGGAGTTTTTGTGCCTTCGTTCTTTGTTTGCTGCTTTTGTTTTCGAAGGTTTGGGACTGTTTTGGGGTAGCCTTGGTTGCTGCACCCAATTGCCGTGGGAAAGGAGAAAGCGGATAAACAGAGGGGAGTTCAACACCCACTGTGTGACGTTGACATGTCAGTCAGTCCGACCAGCGCAGGTCAGTCCTAGCGCCATATACTGCATTGGTCATCTGTTGGGGTTCGTGACACCCGTCAACGACATCTTTCTTCCTTGTCCCCGGTCGCTCCGTGGCTTCTGGCACCCACACCATATAGAGAGAATGCAGCCGGCGATGACACGGCTGCTCCTCTCGTTGACGGGGCCGGCGCCTGCTACTCTGGCGGCGTCTTTGTGCTGGGTTTTCCTTGACACACTTCCCAGTGGGCCCCTCCTCCTTCACTCTCCTGTAAACGTACATGTACGTGTGCGGCGGAGAATGTAAGGGCAGGAATAATGAGAGAGTGGGAAAGTGCAATTCTGTGTCTTCTAACCCCAGTCAGCTCTTTCCCTTTTTCTGGTACGTCTGTCGTCATTCGGTTGAGCTTCCCTCCGGTCCTTTCTAGGGCTTGTGGGTCCTCTTCCCGGCAGTTTCTGGATGTTTGGCCTTCTGGTTCTTTTGTGCATATATCTCCTCGTTTTCCTGTGGGCGCTTTTGCTCCTTTTCCTGAGTCTTCGCTCCTGCCCTTCTGCGGGGGTTGGTGCGGGGCGGCTCCTTATGCAGGTTCCTTCCCTGTCGGCTGCACTTGTGGTGGTGGCCTTGCACGCTTGTGGCATTTTGGTTTTGGTCCTGCGTTTTCTTTTCCCTCCTGGGGCTGTCATAGGATTGGCTTGCAGAAGGTGTAGAGGCGCTTGGGACTGTTCCTGGGTCTTGCACCTTGGTTTCTGCTGCTAGCTTTCGGTATCAATGTTCCTTCTGTGCCGTTTCGCAGGCTGTATCGTGCATTGTTTCACCTCCGGCCTGTTTCTGCACTGCCTGTGCCGTCCAGGTCTTTGGACTGGGTGCTCTCCTGTTTTTCTCCTTGGTGGTTGTGGCTCCTCGGGGCCAGGTTTGCTTTGCCTCGGCTCTTTTGGCATTGGCCTCTGGGGGTCGTGTGGCAGTGCTTCATGCCCTTCTCAGGCGCAGTGGTTTCTTGGCTCCTATGATCTTGGTCATAGTTTTCTTCGTCTGTGGCCGTTCTCCCTTTTTCTGGCGAATGTTGTGCCTGCTGCTTTCCGGAGGGGCCATTTTGGTTGTTGTCTTGACTTCGTGTTGAGGAGTGGTTCACCGACCGCCTCCCGGGTATGTCCCCTTGTTTTCTTAGGTAGTCTTTGGTGAGGTAGCTCCGGGGAGCCGTAGGGGCTCCCCCCAGAAAACCAGCGTTGAATGTAATGAAACGCCATTTTCTGGGTGAGTCCCGGAGGCTCCCCGGCATCCCTCCCGCCCTCCGGTCGGCGGTTTTTCGTGGTTTTGATATCCAGCCTCGGAACTGAGGTGTGGATAGCCGGCACGGGGGTCTGGGGCTCCCCCTTCCCCCTCCCGGGGAGGGGGGAGCTGCGCAGACATGCGGCGCGGCTGGTGTGACGTCATGCTAGTTTACTCGTTTTTCTTTTGGGGAGTTCTGTCCACTCGTTTGTTAATTTTTGTTGTTAACCAGAATAGGGGTTTGTTTTGTGGCGCTTACCTTTCTGGGTGCCTGTCCCGGTCGATGGCAGATATAGAATGCTCCAAATCACATGTGCATTCTATGGGCCATTGCTCCCCGTGCCTCTCTGAGGGGGCCAGGTTCTGGCTCGTGGTCCCCGGTAGGCTAAAACTCCACCCACATCGACTGATGCAAAGTAGTTAGAATATCCATATCAGCCATGGATAGCTCCGGGGAGCCTCCGGGACTCACCCAGAAAATGGCGTTTCATTACATTCAACGCTGGTTTTTTAGGTCCAGATGGATGCAGTCAACCCAACCATCTCTTTCCTGTAATATCTCTGTTGCTCGATCATAAAAACTAAGTAAATTCGATACACAGGATCTACCAGATCGAAAACCATACTGTCTGTCTGATATTATATAATTTCTCTCCAGGTGTTCTACCCATTTAGTTTTAATTATTTTTTCCAATATTTTGACTATTACACTTGTCAATGATACCGGTCTATAATTAAGGGGGTCTTCCCTGCTTCAACTCTTGTAAATTGGAACTATGTTAGCCTTTTTCCACACATCAGTTACAACTCCTGTAAACAAGGAGTACAAACACACTTTGGAACTTTTCGTTTAATGTTTCACACATTTCCTTTTCATTTTCCGTGAATCTATTTCCCATTTTCAACCTCTGAATATTATCCTTTACCTGCAATTTGTTGTTTATGAATTTATAGAATAGACCTGGTTCTGCTTTACATTTGTCTGCAATCCTTTTTTAAAAATTTCTTTCTGCCTCTCTCCTCACGTGTGTGTGTAATTACCTAAGTGTAATTACCTAAGTGTAGTTACAGGATGAGAGCTATGCTCGTGGTGTCCCGTCTTCCCAGCACTCTTTGTCATATAACGCATTGAAACTACTGACGGTCTTGGCCTCCACCACCTTCTCCTCTAACTTGTTCCAACCGTCTACCACTCTGTTTGCGAAAGTGAATTTTCTTATATTTCTTCGCACCGGTTCGCAGTACATTGCCTGGGCTTCCCTTAGCGTGTAACCAAGGCTAAGGGCCCTGGGAAACCCTGCGAGGACTCCGTGGTCCGATGGATGTGACCCTTGAGTCCCCCTCTCGTTTCGTGCGAGTTTGAAGGTTGCTCTGTCACCTTTTCTGAGGGTGACACTCATCAGTTGTGCCTCCGCCATGCTGCTTGTGGGGTCGGTGATTCTTTTGACCCGGAGTCGTGTGATGTTTGTTGCCTGTACATGCTCCAGTTCACCCAAGCATTCACCCAGTTCAGATTATGATATGAGGGTGCAGGTGGCTGCTGCTTTATATGCGAGGTTCAGGTTGCTGCTACACACTAGGTTGGTTTCATCCCTGGTAGCCCGAGACTTTGGTTTTAGGGACCTGAACCTTGGGATAGGAGTTGCTTCACCTTTGTTTCTGTCCACCCCTCCTAGTCCTTCCCCTTCTGTTGTGCATCTGGTCCCTACCCCCCTTTGCTTTTGGCTCCAAAACGTCTGAGGATTTCGGAGTCGGGGCAGGTTGGTGTTGAGATCCTAGGCAGTCTCTGGGGAGTCCCCTTCCGGGGTTGTGGCAGAGGAATTGGAGCCTGGTCTTCTAACCAGAGCTTCTGGGTCTGACCAGTGGGCCCCCTTCATTCCTGCTTTTTTGGCTGCTCCTGCCTTTTCTTTAGAGGGGGGGGGGTTTCTTTAGACCTGGATCCTCAGGGTGAGGTTTCTGGGGCAGGGGAGGGGTTGACTTGGGGGGCCTTGGGCCCCATTGGACTCTGCCTGGGTTTTTATGCCCTCAGATCGGGGCTTAGTGTTATAAGGAGAGGGGTTCCTCTTTCGCTCCCTCCTCGTACGAATTGGATTTGGGGTCTACCCCTCCCCGCGTTCGGTTCCATGATTGTTATCTTGAGATGATCTCGGGGCTTTAGTGTCCCCGCGGCCCGGTCCTCGACCAGGCCTCCCCCCCCAGGAAGCTGCCCGTGACAGCTGACTAACTCCCAGGTACCTATTTACTGTTAGGTAACAGGGGCATCAGGGTGAAAGAAACTCTGCCCATCGTTTCTCGCCAGCGTCCGGGATCGAACCTGGGACCACAGGATCACACGTCCAGTGTTCTGTCCGCTCAGCCACCGGCTCTGCGGGTTCCTGATCCCGTGGGTTCCTCAGTCCCGTCCCTCCAGATGTTTTCTGCTTTACACGTCCAGTCACATGTGGTGCGGAGAGCCCTTGCGGCTTACCTCCTGTGCAACCCGGATTATGCTTTCGTGATGGAGCCGTGTTCCTTTGTGTATGGATCTTCGTGTCTACTGGGTTCGTTATGAAGTAGTTCCAGAGTCGTTCTGGTTGGCAGACTGCCCGCTTCTCTCATTTGAGGCTTGGCACACGTTCTGTCAGTCCTGCGTGCTTGAGTGGAGGGAGGCTCAGACGGTGTTGCAGGTTTTCCTGGGCTACTAATTCGAGCATCTCGATGCATGTTTGTGCACCCTTGCCCTTCCGCGGGATATTGGTGTGATGCAGCTTCGTGTGCAAGTTCCTTGGATGCGGAGGATTTAAGTACACGTGGCCTGCTGGCTTCAGCCCTGTGTTTCTTCTCCCTTTCGAGCTGTCCTCGGATTGGCTTGAGTTGGATGTGGAGCTTGGGAGCCGCCTCTGGGTCTGGTGCGTTGCCCTCGGCGGTGCGTGTGTCGCCTGCATTGTTGAAGCTGTTCGTGCCACTCCTGCGGGATGCAGTTTCGCATTTTTTTGCATCTTGACTCGTGTGTCGGCAGGCGGTGCTTGCTTCTTTCTTGGATTCTGCTTAGGCTCTGGCTCTTAGGTTGTCTTCCCCTTTTTGTTCACTGCTGTTTGCAGAGTCTGCGGTGGTGCAGTATCTGAAGGCAACTTTGGCTAGTTGCCGTCCTATGTCCAACTTATTAGTTCTCCAGGGGTGGGTTCATGGGGGGCCTTATTGGAAGAGTCGTGCCAGGGCTCAGGGTTCTTCCCATCGTGGTAGGAATGTGGTGCTAGATTTGGAGCAGGCACAGCCTCTGGTTCCGTCTTCTTTTTCTGGTCGGCGCGGGGATTGCCCTGTGCGCCGCTTAGGTTCTCGTAAGGTGCGTCGGCCCTTTTGCGGTTCGCCCCATTGACGGGGCATTGGGGGGGAGAGGCTCGCTCTGTTCGCTCGCACCTGGTCCCACGATTTGTGGGCCTTTCGGGTTGTTTCGTGTGGTCTGCGTTGGCTTTGGGTGGCCCCTTCTCTTTCGGTGGGATCAGGGCTGGTGGGGCAGGCCTCCTTCGCTCTGTCGAGACATCTCGGATTGGGTTCGCTTGGGCGTGGTCGAAACACCCTCATCCCTTAGTTGGGTTTCCAGCCTGTTTCCAGTCCTGAGACAGACCTGCGTGGACCTCTGGTTCATTCTGGACTTGTCCCATCTGAACCTGTGGGTTTATTGCCCCTCCTTTTGGATGACTACTCTGTCCCAGGTCTTTCTTCTGTTAAAGCTGGGTACATGGATGGTGTTCCTGGATCTCAAGGATGCGTATTTGCACGTCCCGGTTCATCCGAGGTTCGGGGACTGGCTCGGTTTTGTTGTGGGGCATCAAGGTTACGGCTTTCGTTGCCATCCATTCAGCTTGAATCTGGCGTCTCGCATTTTCACTCACCTTACTCCGGTCATGGTGACTCACCTGCGTCTGTTGGGTGTTCGGATTCTGGCCTACCTCGATGACCGGCTGGTTTGGGCTCCCAGCCAGTTCGCACGTCTGCTCGCTAGGGATTTGGTTCTTTCCCAGATTGATGGGTTCGGGTTCTTGGTGAACTGGCGGAAGTCCCATCTAGTTCCCTCTCGTGTTCGGTCTTGGCTGGGTCTTGTGTGGGACGCTCGCACTGCTTTCTTGTCTCTCCCTCCGGCGGCTCTGCTTTGCCTGCGTTCCTGCCTTTGCCTGTTTCTGAGGGGCTCCTGGGTCACGCGGTGGTTGCTCGAGGGTTTGTGCATGAGCTTGAACTTTGCCATGATGGTCTACCCGCTGGGTCGGGTGTGGCTTTGTCAGCTGTTCTGGTTCCTTCGTGGACATCCCTTCCGCCTCTCTCGCGACCGCTGGGTTCGGAAACCAAAGCCTTGGTGGCTTTGCGTTGGTTGCTGCATTGTCGGCTTGGTTTTTTTTTGGGGGGGTCAGTACCTTGATGCCTACCCGAGCCCTGTCTCAATGCTTTAACTGACGCGTCATCTCTTGGCTGGGGCTTTGTGACCAGTGCTCACCAGGCCGATCAGGGACGGTAGGGTCCGGCCTTCTGTCGGGCTCACGGCATGGTGCGGGAGTTTGCGGCTGTGTGGTTGTCGCTCCAGAGGGTTTGGGTCGCTTGTGGATCAACAATTTGGCTCTTCGGACTGTTCCCTGGTGGTTCATTGCCTGAACCGAGAGGGTTTCATGTGGTCCTTGGCTCTTTGAGGCTGGTTGCTTTAGGTGATTCGTCTGCTGTTTTCTCAAAGTTTGGCTCTCCTAGCAGTTCACTTTCAAGGGGGGGGGGTTGTCCAGTGTCCTGGCGGACGGCCTGTCCTGGTTCATTCCCCTATCCACGTAATAGACAGTCGACGACAACTCGTGCAGTTGCTCTGCCGGACGTTCGGGCCTCCGGAAGTGGATCTCTTTACATCGGCGTGGTCGAGGTGTCTCCAGGTATACGTAGTGCCCTTTCCTGATTACGAGGCGATTGGGGTCGACGCCTTCAGGCAGGACTGGGCGAGGTGGGGTTACCTGTACCTCTTTTCCCCAATTCAGCTGTTGCTCCAGGTCCTGGCTTGCTTGGAGACTTACCAGGGGAGAGTTATCCTTCTGGCTCCTTGGTGGTTAGCCCAGCCTTGGTTTCAGGCGCTGCTTGCTCGGTGTCCAAACTCGAGGGTCTTTCCATGGTTCTGCCACTTTCAGCAGATTGGTCTAGCCCAGTACGAGTCTGGTTCGTTCTTCTTGTCTGACTCGAGTCTATCATCACTTGTATTGGGCGCTGGTGGCTTCGTTGTTGGTCTCCCACCTGCGTGTTTCTTCCTGGCGGCAGTATGAAGTTTCCTGGCAGTCCTTCCGGTTTTTCCTATCACTGCATAGGTGTACTTTGGTCACTGATAAGGTTGTGTTGTTCTTTCTTTTGTGGTTGTTCCAGGACCATCACCTTATGCCGAATACTGTCACCTCATATTGTGCGGCGCTGGCGGAGCCATTCCAGCTTGCTTTCGGTGTTGCTGTTATTCCTGCCCGATTTCTGCAAGCTGTCTCGTGTGTTGTTTCACCTCCGGCCTGCTCATGCCTCTCCTGAGCTGTCCTGGTCTTTGGACTGGGTGCTCTTTTTTTTTCTCACTCCTTTCTAGGTTGTTGTGGCCCCTTCGGTTCAGGATTGTTTTTCTAAGGCTCTTTTTTTCCTGTTGGCATTGGCCTCTGGGGGTCAGGTCGGGGAGGTTCATGCTCACCTCCAGCACATGGGTTTCTGCTCCTTCGATCCTGGTGGCAGGTTTCTTCGGTTGCAGACGCCTTCTTCTTTTCCAGCAAAGAATGAGACTGCTGCTTTCTGAAGGGGTCCTTGGGTTGTTGATGCTTGGTTGGTTAGACCAGGGGAACATCATGTGTTGTGTCCGGTTGCAGCTCTCCGCCGTTATTCGTGCGCCATGGTGTCGGAGGCCGGGGATGCGCTTTGGGTTGACCCGATTTCCCTCCTTCCTTGTTCCCGGGCTCAGGTTTCTCAGGTAGTCTGCAGGGTTATTAAGTCTAGCCAGTCTGCGGTCTATTCCCTTGCCCAAGATGTTCGTAAGTTTGCTGCTTTGGCTACCGTCTTTGGCAACATATCTTGGGTTGACATTCAGGCCCGGGGTTTTTGGAGGTCGAACAGGGTCCTGGCTGCTCGGTACCTTGTCAATGTCCCTGGACCTGGTCCAGGGACATTGACAACGCAATGCCTGCGTTGCATTGGGTCGGCGGTTGCAGCCAGTTGTCTCGACTTCACGTTAAGGAGTGAGGACTGACTGCCTCCCGAGTAAGTCCTTATTTTTGCTTATCTTTTGGTAGTTAGCTCTGGAGAGCCGATGGGGCTCCCCCCAGAAAACCTGCATTCAATGTAATGAAACGCTATTTTCTGGGCGAGTCTCGGAAGCTTCCCGGCATACCTCCCTCCCTCTGTTCGGCGGTGTTTTTCGCGTGTTTTGACATCCAGCCTAAGAACTTGTGGTTGGATCGCCGGTGCGAAGGTATGTGGTTTCCCCCTTCCCCCCTCCCTGCCAGGTGAGGGGGGGGAGTTCCGTAGACAGCATCGCGGTAATGTGATGGTCATGCTTGTTGGATAATTTTCGTTTGGGGAGTTCTGTCCACTTGTTCGTCTTTCGGTAGCAATAGTTTCACCAGAATAGGGGTTTGTTTTGGGGTGCCTACGTTTCTGGGTGCCAGACCTGGTTGATGGCTGACATAGAATTCTCCAACCATACGTGTGTTTCTATAAGCCATTGCTCCTCACACTTCTCTGAGGGGGCCAGGTTTTGGCTTGTGGTCCTCAGTAGGCAAGAACTCTATGCACATTGACTGATGCCAGAAAGTTGTACAAATCCATTCAGCCTGGATAGCTCCAGGGAGGCTCCGGATTCACCTGAAACTGAAAATGGAGTTTCATTACATTCATCGCTTGTTTTTTAAACTGGAATGTGCTGATGGAATGAGGAGGAGGCTTCTAACATGGATGAAAAATTATAGATTCAGATAGTTGGGTTGACTGTGTTTGTCTGGACCTAAAAAAGGCATTTGACAAAGTCCCACACAAGATGATATTCTGGAAACTGGAACATGCCGGAGGGGTGACAGTTAGACTGCTGACATGGAGAAAAATTTCTAACAAAGATGAGGGCAGTAATCAGAGACAATGTATCTAACTGGAGGAGTGTCACTAGTAGAGTACCACAGGGTTCAGTTCTTGCACCAGTAATGTTCATTGTCTACATAAGTGATCTACCAGAAGGAATACAGAGTTATATGAACATGTTTGCTGATGATGCTAAGCTACTAAAGAAAGATAGGAAATCTAGACAAATGTCATGCCCTTCAAATTGACCTGGATGAAATAAGTGCTTGGAGGATCATGTGGCAAATGGAACTCAATGTGAACAAATGCCATGTTATAGAATGTGAAATAGGAAAAAATAAGCCACACATAACTTGCAAACTATGTGAAAAGGACTTAAAAAACACCTAATAGAGAAATGTAGGGGTAGTTCTGAATAATAGAATGTAATGAGAGGAACACATAAAGGACATTTGCGAGGAGCATATGATGCACTTTTCAACTTCTGAATCCCTTTTAATTACATGGATGGTGACATACTAAGGAAACTGTTCATAACATGTGAGACCAAGATTGGAATTTTCAGCAGTTGTATGGTGCCCATATTTCCAAAACAATAAATTGGAATAGGTGCAAAGGCATGCTACAAAATGGCTCCAGAACTGAAAAAACAAGAGTTATGATGAGAGGCTAGAGGCATTAAATATGCCAAAATCAGAAGATAGAAGAAAAAAATCAATATGATCACCAATTACAAAATAATAACAGGAATCGACCAAATTGACAAGGGAATTCCTGAAACTGGCAACCTCAGGAATAGGTCATAGTTTCAAGCTCAGGAAAAAAAGTCAAGTGAGAAAGTGGTGGAGGCCAAGACCATTAGTAGTTTCAAAGCACCATACGATGAAGAGTACTTGGAAGAGGGACACCACGAGCGTAGCTCTCATCCGAACTACACTTAGGTAATTCCACACACACACACACACAACCATACATATACATATGTAGCAGTGCCCTTTTTTTTGGGGGGGGGGATAAAAATGGTTTTCCTACTGTCACCTGATGCACTGCCAATCTCTAACCAGGAAACTCCTTCTCTTTGACTGATGTCGACACAACACAGTGAACATCACTGAAGTGTCAAGAGTCAGAACACATTATTGACACAACACAGTGATCAAGCATCTGACCAAGGCTCATGTCAAGTCCTCTTCATACCAAATGCAAGTGACACT
>WNGS01083658.1:5726-24164 GCA_020271785.1 Procambarus virginalis
CACACCCACCAACAGACGACACCCGAGAATAGTAGCAGCTATCCTAATAGCACAGATATCAGCACAAGGAGACACGAGAAAGGCAATTTCCAACATTCAACAAATCCTACTAGCAAACAACCCCCTCACATAGTCATCCCTCCCAGCTTGGCGTCACAACCAATACAACCCATACCACCTCCCCCCCGTCACCCCACAAGCCCTTCCACCACCACCAACACCACCACCCCCACCGCTTAGTACTCCCCAGACATCAAACCCAGTATCACCCCCACCCCCTATCACACTCCAGGCGTCAAATCCAGTACCACCCCCACCCCTCATCACCTCCCAGACAAAAACCCAGCACCACCCCCACTTTCATCCCCACCCCCATCACCCCAAGGCACCAAACCTAATACCACCCCTACTCTCACCCCAACCCCTCATCACCTCCCAGACAACAAACCCAACACCACCCCCACCCCCATTACCCCCCCAGCACCAAACCCAGAACCAGCTACACCCCCCCCTGACACCCAGGCCTCTAACAGCTTCTCACAGACCACGCTCCCCATGACAGATACCCCTCTCCAGTCAAAAAGTTCAAGCTCACCAAAACACGAAACAACTCACCAAGTGAAAAGAACAAGCTCACCAAAACATAACAAAAAATTTCTGCATGCAAGACGAACATCCCCAATTCACAAGAAAACCGACCTAGCACTAAGAAGAACATCAGGTATCAAGAAACATGTAACCTCCCTCACCTTAGTCCACACGCCAACACGTCAACTCACCTCACGCCCAACACGTTAGCCAGCCTCACGCCCCTAACACAATACCACACAGGTACAAAGCCCAAAACCCCAAAACTCAGCCCCAACACATGTCTTTCTCAGCCAAGAGGACAAACACCTCCCCAATCCACTCCCTCACCCCAACACCAAAACTTGTTAAATGCATACCAGGAACCATGGAAAACGGATGCCACACATATCTCTTACCCGACAATGTTATTGCCAAATCTACCTACACAACGAATCAATCCACACAGGAGAACCTCTCCAGTTCAAACGTCACAAACACTCCCTCGTCAAGTCAGTAAATAATGAAAATCACACAATTTATCGTTAGAGCATACTACAATATCAGACACCTAATTGCTAACTTTGTGGAGAACGAAAGACCGGATGTGCTGCTACTGAACAGCACATTCGTGACGAACTCTCACAAAATTAGACATTTTGGCTTCATAACCTACCAATCTCCTGATGAAGAACACGAAGGGGTTGCTATTCTGGTAAAGAACACCTATAAACACGACCTCCTCACAACCAACTGGCAGCACAAACACTTCCTAGCAGTCCGCATTCACACCCAACACGGGCAGATGATCATTGGTATCACATACATTCGCCCAAACTTAGGTCTCCCCCTCCAGGACCTAAACACTCTCTTCAACCACACACACATACCAGTCTTCCTCCTAGCAGACCTAAATGCAAAACACCAAACATTTAACCATCACCAACACAACATGCACGGTCAACAACTACACCAACTCCACCAAAACAAACACCTCACCTTCCTTGGCCCCGACTTCCAAACAACCTACACACACAATGGAACTGGGAGACCAGATCTCATCCTCACCAACAGAGCAGGCACCCACCTCCAACACTACATCACACCCGGACCCCTCACCGGCTCAGATCACATACCCATATCACTCACACTCTCCAGCAACCCCATACTCATCCCAGCCACTCCACAATATGACTATCAAAATGCAGACTGGGAAGCCTTCAAACAACACCTAACTGCCAGCACACAGCCCTACAACTTCCAAGACAAACCACACACAGACATAGATTCCCAAATCCTCACCATCCAGAAAAACATCATACACGCAGCTGATGCTACCATTCCAAAAACTACCCACAAAACCAGATACTCCTTCTTTCCTTCGATCAGAACAAAAAGGCTACTCTCCAGCTATCACAACAGATTCACCCACAACCTTCACAGATATAACCAAGTAAACACAGACCTCACTATACTCAAAAACCACATACTCAACAGCCTTGACCAAGACCATGCTAACCACTGGGAGAAACTCATACATAAAGCTGAAATACAAAGAAAAACAACTCCACAACAATTCTGGAACTTCATAAAGAGGATCAGGGGAAACTCCTCCTCTTCTGTCTTTACATACATCACTCACAACAATCAAAACTATACCGATCCCTCAGAAGTAGTAGATATATTCAAACAACACTGGCAGGACATCTTCAATCCCCACCCCCCACAGCCAACAGCAATACAAAACATAAACAGAGTAGAAACATGGATTCGGCACAACCCTCAGGTCATCACACACTACCCTACCATTGACCTCACGACACTAGACGACTTAGAAAGTGGCCTCACAGAATCAATACTACCTGAAGAAGTTAAACTCATGCTCAACAACACCAGACGTAAAGCCCCAGGAGCCTCCGGCATTGGCCAAGCTCTCCTCAAGCAACTTCCAGACCCCCTAATCTTTGCACTCACAGACGTCTACAACGCCTCACTAGCATCAGGATATTTCCCAAGCCCATTCAAAGAAGCCACAGCAATCCTCATTCCAAAACCCCAAAAATCCCCGACAGACCCTAAGAACTACAGACCTATCAGCCTACTAGAGACACTAGGGAAAGTATACGAAAAACTCATTAATCATAAACTCAGGAATCACCTAGAACACAAAAACATATTGACAGACAAACAATTTGGCTTCAGACAACACCGCTCAACACAAGACGCACTGTACATAATAACAAACTACCTCTCCATAAATAAGCACCAGAGGGCCAAGACGGCCCTCATTGCAAAGGACGTCGAAAAGGCTTTTGACACAGTATGGCACGACGGACTACGTTACAAACTCTGCACTCTATTTCAACTATCTGACAACATGCAGAGGCTACTTTGCAGCTTTCTAACAAATAGGAAGATGCAGATCAAGTTCCTCAGCAAGTTGTCAGGTTACTTCAACCTAAATGCAGGTGTCCCCCAGGGCTCAGTTCTCTCACCAACCTATACATACTATATATAAACGACATTCCTGACCCAATATACTGGACATCAATGACCCTTTGCTACGCTGACGACGTAACCCAACTGATCTCGGACTATACGATTAACGCCCTCACACGGAAAGCACAACAAGAAATAGACAAAGTCACCCTCTGGGAACACGACTGGCGAATAAAAACAAACCCCAACAAGTCTAAAATCACATACTTCTTCTACAACAAACGACGTAACCCTGCCCCAGTAAAACTCTACTCTCAATCACCAGATGCAACCCAGATCCCAAGAGTCAACAACACCACAGGACTTGGACTCACATTAGACTCGAACCTTCGTTTTCACACACATATAACACCCAAGAAAGCTATAGCCTCACAAGCTCTATCAAAACTCTACCCACTCAAACATGCCTCCCAAGCCACCAAGCTCTATCTATACAAAACACTTATTCTCCCACTCCTAACATATGCACCGATCCCACTCTCACTTGCAGCACCAACAAATAGGAAGAAACTCCAGCGTACCCAGAACAGGGCTCTCAGATGGGTGTTCGATACCCACTGGCAGGACTTCACCACTAGTGAGGCCCTGCATGAGTGGGCGAACATCCCACCTCTGAACATAACCTGGGATACCATGGGGAAGAAACAGAGTAATAGAATTCTCACCTATCATGACAACTACGACGAGTTCCTCAGAAACGTCCTAAGCAGACCCAGACATACGCACAACCTCTTTAACCTGATCGATGATCACCTCCTGCCCCGTCCTTTACATGACCCCTCTCCTCTAATATACCACTACTCAAATCACCAAACTTCCAATTATAGCCTCCTAACTCTTCTCCCCCCTCTTTAGGGGGGGACCAGCTAGCTCCCGTTTTCTGGTGCCTTGGGTGGGGCACGTTGCTGATTAGCGAATCTAAGACCACATCTGGTGTGAGCCTCCAGGGCACACCCAGCTGAGGGCTGCTATCTCCGTGGGTGCTCAAAAAGACGAAGTGTTGTCACAGAGATCCGATTCCTTGCCTTCATTGCCTAGTCTGGTCATAACGATGTCCATGCCATGCAGCTGGGTCTAGCCCTGGCACTTTACCTCATACTGAAAACCCTTCCTCTCACCCCCACTAATTCTTCCCCTATCCCCACTTCCACGCTCACCCAATAGGGTATCTTGACCTATATTTAATTCATTCATTCATTCATTATTGCTAATTCGCAGAGCATTGTGTATAGAGGGTGCTAATTATTTTTCTAGTTAAATAACTACTACCATCATTTAAAATTGTTTATAGCATAGTGTTTTTTAAGAGTATGTCATGTAAAGTAGTTCAGTAGTGAAAAATGTGAGCTTTCCGAGGAACAACAGTCTACTTTTGTACGTTGGACTAACATTTTCTGGAGAATTAGTTGATCCAGCAATAGACATAAAGGCGCATGTGACAAAAAATAAGAGCCTGGGAGTCACTTTATAATATAATTGATAATTGGAAAGGCGGGACCCTGGAGCTGAAGCAAGCACTGATCGGTAAGAACACTTTCAGGCAAATCGGTCCTTCGAGGGTACAATTTCTCAGTGGGTAATTACATAGGCTATACTGTTTAATATGGAAGAGACTCGGCAGGGCCCGGTTCTCTCTCCACCTTCCCGCTCATTTGGCATTCCTTATTCCCCTCTTACCCGTCTCCTCTCCCCGTCTTTCCCTCTCCCAATCTCCTATCCCACCCCTCTCACACGTGCAAATTCCTCCCCACTCCTCCCCCTCTCACATCTCTTTTCCTCCCACTCTCCGTCTTCTCTCCTTTTCTCCCAACACTCTCACATCTTTCCCTTTCACCTCTCTCTCTCTGCTTTATCCCTAATAATATTATAAGACCAGTTCAGCCCATTCGCCTAAGTTTTCCCAACGTCAAGAAACTGTCGTTCTAAAGTTCCTGCTCCCAAACTACCAGAGGACCCAAAAGAGAAAACGAGACAGTATCTTAATTTCGCAAACCACTGCCATTTTTTTTTTAGATATATACAAGAGTTGTTACATTCTTGTACAGCCACTAGTACGCGTGGCGTTTCGGGCAGGTCCCTGGAATACGATCCCCCGCCGCGAAGAATCGTTGTTACAACCAAGTACCCATTTTACTGTTGCGTTAAACAGAGGCTACAGTTAAGAATTTGCGCCCAGTAAATCCTCACCGGCCAGGATACGAACCCATGACAAAGCGCTCGCGGAACGCCAGGCGAGTGTCTTACCACTACACCACATTTTCTAGTACGGCAATTGTTTTAACTTAATTAAGAAGACTATATGTAAAATTACGATGTTCTATTTGGAGGATGGGTTGTATAATTAATGAAGTATACACAATTAAATAGTCCCCCTCCTCCTGAAAGAGTGGGGGGGGGGGGAGGGATAGAGGAAAGAGCCTGGAAGATGGGTGAGGCTCTGTTATTAGTTACATGTTTTCGCCCTCTACGGCCATAGTAAAGAAAATTGTATTAATTTTCCAAAGATCAGTGCACAATGTTATTCCGTGGGCGGTGGTGGAAAAGGTTACAGAGGAAATGTTTATACATTGTGAGTATAAATACAAGAATCTTATCTTACTGTAATGTGTTTATTTATTGACTTGTTTCAAAGTGTTTAGTTCCCATTCTTATTGTTGAAGTAAATAGCTTTATGAGATGGGCATTATAATTATCCCTCTGGTGACTACTTCAGTATGATACTTATGGGGAGTGGTTGGAATAGATAGTTCTATTTTGAAGTAAATTTTTATTACTTCACAGCCACGGCCTTGGATGTATAGTCCACATCTCGGACCATTCGACCCTGTACATCTCGGACCATACGACCCTGTACATCTCGGACCATAAGACCCTGTACATCTCGGACCATACGACCCTGTATATCTCGGACCATACGACCCTGTACATCTTTGACCATACGGCCCTGTACATCTCGGACCATACGACCCTGTACATCTTTGACCATACGACCCTGTATATCTTGGACCATACGACCCTGTACATCTCAGTCTTCGGCAACTTTGCATTTGCATGGAACTTTGCATGGAATCACCTTCCCGCCGAAGCCGTAAATACAAAAAACTCTGTAGAACTCTAATATACAGCTTGAAAAAATCCTCAGGACAAATGGAGGGACCTTTAACAAGCCGCTGGCTTCCTGTCCTCGTGAGGCCAATAGAGAGCTTGTGGCCCTCAAGTAAATTTTTGAAACTGTTTACAAGAATCGAGACTAGTCAATCAAATGTTGTTATTGTTATAAACAATTTCGTAGTGCTTCGGAGCTCATGAACTGTTTTTAAATGTAAACAAAGCTGCGAAAGATAGAGAAAAGATTTATAGGTTCGCAAGCAGCTGTGTAAATACGTGTTGAATCTTAGGCCGTGATTGTTGTCGTGTTTTATGTAGTGCAATAATTAAACCAGTTCCCCATTTGACTAACTGAGAGCGCAAAGTTCTTTAGGGGGAAACCTAGTCATTTTTGTAATTAGTCCTGAGTTATTGTCTCAGAATGCGTAGATGTCTTATACCAAATAAATAAAGACACTTTAAATTTTAGTAAAATATACTTATTGTTAAAATATTATTATATTAAATATATCTTTTGGGATCTTTTTATACTTACATAAAAATTAGGGTTATTGTCGCCTACTAATGATAACGCCAATATTATTATTAATACAAAATTTAATGTTATCCCTAAAAATAATATATTTTGTAGTATAAAATAGCCTGAAAATATTAGGATAAGGTAAATATAAGAAGACAATGTTGAGCTATTTTGACTATATTGAAATTGAAATAAGTTTATTAAGGTAAAATACACACAAATGGATGAAGTAGCTCAAGCTATTCTCACCACGCCAGTACAAGGTGTTCATACATATATAGACACACATCACAAATAATAAACATATTGCCAAACATTCTGGGAAATAAACATATATATTTCCTCCTTTACACAAGTAGTAAGGTATCAGACGTACCCACAAATACTTTTATGACTTAGGTATACTTTATAGACAATTTGCGAGACATGCAGATAATTCAACAAAAGATTACAGTCTTAGTGCAAAATTCTTATATCTCTCCAGAATACATAACAATGAACATCTGTAACCCTGTTTCTTAAACCATTAACATTCCGTGACAACATTTCAGTCTAGGGTGATCCATTATTAACCAATTCACTGTCTAAGTCATCCCCCAATATGTTCACTAAATGATAGCCATACTTGTATAACATCTCCCACCTCCTCCTAACTTTACCGGTAAAAGCAACATTGCGTTTCTCAAGAGATTTTTTCAGATTCATGATGTCCATTATTGGCCCAAATGATTCCTTCATGTTATATTTAATTATAGAATTCTTCCTTTCACTACGACTACCATCAATTACACACACTTCACTGTCTTTCATTTCATCACTCATTGTTGCATTGCCCTCAACTACTATTTCCTGACTTTCTTTGACCTTCACCTGAACGTTTAAGTTCGCCTGATGGACTCGATTCTCTGCCCAAGATTTTGGAGGAACTCGCCAACTTTTCTTAGTTCAGCCCACACCTCCTTGACCATATCATTATGGCCCTCTTTCTGAGCCCCAGTAACCACTTCACTCACCGTTACATTGTCACTGCCAGAGTCCTGAGTGGTGGCGTGGCTGCATGTTGCTTGAGCCTGACGAAGTAAAGGTGACTCCTTTACCCACACATTCGTCCGGTTCACTGGCGCTGTTTGAGGCGGACTGTTCTGCTGTCCTCCCGGTGTCTGGGTAAGAGCTCTTGCTTGCTCTGTAACATTCACCGGCCGGGGAACATCCATACTCGGCCTCCTGCTACACACAGCCGAGCTGGCGTTGTGAACACCTCCACAGTTGCAGCATCTGGGAACTATTTTCTCACCCAGCTTAAGTCTGTTTCTACACACACATTAGAGAGGTGAGACTTTCCGCAGAAACGACATCGTGGATCATTTTGACAGCTCCAGGATTTATGCCCCCATCTGCAGCATTTCAGGCATATTATGGGCTCTTCTACATACTTCGCTACATGCCTGTAGCCCGCCCCGGTGATGAACACTCTCTCGGGAACTTCACCTCTCATTAGAGCCACCACCTGATTCCTAGCTTCACCTTTAATAAGGTGACGCTTGGCCCACACAAATCGTTGGTCGTCGAGGATGAATTCGGGGTCTAGAATCTGAGGGTATTTGTAGATAGTTACCTTCGTCAGCTTCTCGTTCTTCTCCGGTATTTGCATAACAATTCCATCATATCCTTGCTGGGTAAGAAACACAACTGCCTCCATAGAACCTACCGTTAAGTAAGATCTGTTCACGCCTTCCTTCAGCAGGGGCTCGAACTTGCGATGCTCTCTTCCAAGTTTGACTGTCCACAGCAACTTGTGGTGGTAGGCCAGTATGCATGAGGCACGGAAGAGAAGCCTCCACCTTCGCTGACCCTCACCTTCCTGACATCGTTCTGTCCTTTCGTCGATACTAGTTTGATCAGTCTCAGCGTCGTTCTTCATTTCTCTTGTCGTTTCCATTAGGTACACTATCACTGTCAACACTACGCCCCACATCCTGTCTTCTCCGTTTCTTCAGTCCCTGGTTAGAACTTCTTGAAATTACTCTACTGACTGGCTGCTTTCTGAGTCTGTGTCCATGTGAATATTGCCGTGGGGAGTAGCCAGTTCTTCTGTTGACCGATTCTCCATCTCAGTACCCAGCATGGGTGGAGATGTGTAGAATGCGAAATGTTGCAGAGGTGTTACCCTGGCAAGGGTTCAGGCGAGATGAGAGCAGCGGAACGACGTCCTCACCCGTTGACCGTCTTGTAAACACTGATTTTTTACTATAAAGTCCGTGAAACAAACATAGGGATAACCGAGGCGGTCTCTTTACAGACCAGAGTAAGCAGTTAGATAATTAACTTGTATTTAACAATGCCATTTGGTTAGGTGTTGAACCAATAAGGCTTATCAACCTCAGGAGAGATATTAAGGCCACCACAATAGCCTACTGACCAGCCAGCAAGTTTATTTATAATATAAATAAATAAATATGTTTATTCAGGTAAGGTATATACATACAAGTGATGTTACATTAATGGATCGAATTATAGATAGAGCTAGTACATACAATGCCTAAAGCCACTATTACGCAATGCGTTTCGGGCAGGAAGAACATTAATATCTAGAACTTAATACTAATTGAGCATAAAGAATAAAATGTGTTGAGATCAAATACAAATAAAGATAAAAAAAAAGGGGGAACATGACTGAAAAAGCAGCACAAATACAAAAGGTTGACAAACAGCATTGATTAAAAAAAATAACAGACATGGGTTGACAATAGAGGGGTAAGGTAGGTTACAGGAATTTATTAGGTAGTGTTTAGTTTTAATCTTAAACTGGTTGAGAGAGGTACAGTCTTTAACATGGTTGGGGAGGTCATTCCACATTCTGGGTCCCTTGATTTGTAGAGCATTTCTAGTTTGATTAAGCCGTACTCTTGGAATATCAAAACTGTATTTATTTCTGGTGTGGTGCTCATGGGTTCTGTTACAACCTTCAATGAAGCTTTTGAGTTCAGGATTGGCATTACAGTTCAGCGTTTTATATATGTATGATACACATGAGAGAATGTGCAGTGACTTAATATCTAACATATTCAGAGATTTGAGTAGGGGTACCGAGGGAGTTGCGTGGTGACCACCGGCCAGGTCGGACGCTCCTGAGGTCTCTCCGCACTGGCTAGTGTTTACGTTGGGTGATTGCTGGTTTGCCCTGCTGGTGGTGGTCTGCCACTGACAGGGTGACGTTTGCTTAGCCATGGGGACTTCTCGCCCCCAGTGAAGAGGACATTGTCGGCTGGTCTGGCGTTTACGGTACCAGTGGACCATCCATTGGTTGGTGTCGCCCTGGTGGACGTGCTTCATGTGCAGCTGTCGGACCTGGTGGGCATCCAGCTGCTTCAGGGCAACCGTGCTGTGGTAAAGTTCCGCCTCCAGGCTGCCTTTCAGGCGTTTCTCGAGCGGTGTGAGGGGCGTGTTTACCCTCTCCCTGATACTGCTGGCTCCGTTAAGGTAGTGAATCTTAGTGTCACCTTGACGTCTGTGGCGGTGCATGGCGCCCCCTTCGAATTTCAGGACGACTTTTTACCTCCTGTTTCGAACGGTTTGGGACAGTGTTAAGTGTTCGTTGGAACAGGGTCGTTGCCGGGCACTGTGTTGGTATGCTTGACGGCTCCCGCACCCTGACGATGTCGCTGAAGTGTAGTGTACCGTCGTCGATATCCGTGTTGGGATACACGCTCCACTGCCAGTATCGGGGTCAACCGCGCACCTGTTATCGGTGTGGTCACGAGGGTCATCTGGCTGCAGCGTGCGACGTGGGAGCAGCTGGTCGGGTGCATGTTTTTCGTGCGGAGGATTTCCCACCCTTGTTACTTTCGGACGGTTCTGAGGATGGAGTGGGTACTGTGCCTGCGGCGCCTGGTTGCCTGTCTGCTGCTCCGCCTGTTGAGGTGAATTCTACGGCCTGCACGACCCGTCTGGTGCCTGCTGTGGCCCCTGGGGATGTTGAGCCGGTGTGTGTGGGTGTTGGGCCGTCGCCTGAGCTGCGTGTTGTGCAGGATGTCCCGGTGGAGGTCCATGTCCCGCCTGTGGATGTGATACCGGCTCCCGGGAATACGGGTTCTGCTGTTTTAGAGGGGGTGCTTCGGCAGGGAGAGGTGCCTGCCGTGCCTGTGTGTGCTGACAACTGTAGTTCTGCTCTTTCCATCCCTTTGCAGAAGCGTGCGCGTCGGTGTTCTGAGGCTGTTTCCCTGGATGATGTGGACAGTGTGGGTGATGTGGCCTCTGTGGACTCTTCGGACAGTGCTGGTGTGACCTGTGTGGATGTGAAGATGGTGGCCGTGCCTGCGGCGGGGCCTGCTGGGCGTGGTGTGGTGCGACCTGTCTCGAAGCGTTCACGGCGGGCTCGGAGTGTGTCTCCCCCTCGTGGTGTGCCTTGGGAGGAGGTGGGGGAGTATGATGATCTGGCGCCCCCCTCCGAGGATGTTGGTGCTGTGAGAGACTCCGAAGTTGCTACCTGTGCCTCTCCTCCTGCGTCTCCTGCTGTTGGATCTCCGCAGTGGGGGGTTGTCCCTGATGATCGGGACCTCGTCGTGATGTTGCGGAAAGATGTGCGCCGGGGGGCCTCGGGTCCTGTGCCCGGTGGTGGGGTCGGTGCCGCGCCTGCATCCCCTGCTGTATCCCCTCCTTCCTTGCTCCGGTCTGTGCCCTGTGAGGTCCGGAGTTGGGCCCTTATCGAGATGCCCGGGTGCTTCCGATCCCGTGGTGCTCGTCCACTATCTGGGTGTCGCGGGTGAAGGAGTTTGTGTATCGGGTGCCGGATAGGATGTCTCAGCCGAGGGCGCTGCCTGGTGGCCGGCTGCCCGCTGACGAGCGGGTCATTTGGGAAGCGTACTGCTTGCGCTTTCCGATATACAAGTTTCCGGAGAAGTATTAGTTCCCGTCTTGCACACACTGCTAAGCCGTGCGTGGGTCAGCTGCCACCGTGACCGCGACGCCCCGCCCCCCGGTGCGGGGTGTCTCCCTCTAACGTTCGACTCTTTTTCGCCGCCTCTCCTCTCTCTACGGCCCATCACATCTACCGCTTTTGACTTTCTTCTCATCCTAACCGTCAACGCATCTCCTTACGTCTGTCCTGGTGCAGTCATCGGGAGGGTTAACCCTTCATGCAACTGCACCTATTCTCAAGAAGAAAAAGAAGANGTGACGTGTGTGTTACAAGGTCTGCAGTAACGGTGTGGGAAGAAGAGGTGATGGAGATTGAGAAAAACACGCTTACATTTCAATGATATTTATTGGGAGAGCTGATTTGGGATCACAGTTAACAAATTTGTAGGTAGTGATCACGTCTCACGCGTTGATGTGAGACTTATTTGAATTTTTTTCTAACTGGCGCGTCATGATTGTAACTGATTAGCTAAAATGAATTGAGGGTGTCCTTGACCCTTTGTGTCCTGCCTTTATGACTGGGAAGGATCAATGGAGTGGATGAAGGACTCCCAATCTATCTGTCTACAGATTGGATGATTGGCTAGGATGTCCAGATTATTATTATTATTATTATTATTATATTTATTATCGTTGTAAATCGCTTAAGTGTTTAATAAAAGAAATAAATTATATAATGTGTTTACTTTCCCCGTTTTATTGCATATAATCTCTGCTGAGGGGAGATATGACGCCACCTACGCTAGAAAAGAGAAAACGTTTCCGGTCAAATGAGAAGTGATTGATTGATGGTTGACAGGTGATGGCCTGTGGGGGGAGAGCATCTCTCAGTCCGCTCTAAGACATCGAAAAGTACTTAAGGTTAATGGTTCACTTCCTGCTGGCCACTCCCTTCTCCTCCTACCCTCCGGTCTGTCTGTCTGTCTGTGTCTGTCTGTCTCTACCTGTCTGTCTGTCTGTCTGTCTGTCTGTCTGTTGTCTGTCTGTCTGTCTGCCTCTTTCTTCTCCTACCCTCCTGGCACTTCATGGATAATGGATGTCCCCTCACTTTCCCTCCTTCTCTCGTCTTAACTCCCTGCCCCCTCTCAGGTATTGGGGGGGTCCCCCCTCCCTCCACATGTCCGCATACCAAGCACATAGCTTCCATCCCCTACCCAACGGAGCTGACAAACCACAAATGGGTCTCACACCGAGGGGGGAAGGTCCCCTCACTCTCCCTCAGACTCCCTATCCTCTCCCTCCCCTCACCCCTGGCCCTCCCCTACCCCAACAACATATGTTGGGTCATCTAGAGTACTCATACTCTAGACGCATAACATTACATAGTCTTTAATCATAAACTATTATCTACACACAAGATTAAGTCTATGGAAAACAAACATACATATTCATTTACTCTTAACAACTTAACCACATACCTCTTACTTTAGCACATACCACATAGCCCTACATACTCTCCTACCCCCCAAACAACATGACCACAATCTTCCCTGACCACATACCCAAACACCGGAGGCACGGAAAACAAACATACATATTCATTTACTCTTAACAACATATCCACTTACTTTACCTCATACCACATAGCCCTACATACTCCCCAAACAACATGACCACAATCTTCCCTGACCACATACCCAAACACCAAATGCTTACACGCGTCCGACACGCCACAACTTCCGGGAAAATCCCGCGCGGTGCTCTAGTCCCCGGGGGTTCACCTGGCCAGATGGCGCGCGGTGCTCTAGTCCCCGGGGGTTCACCTGGCCAGATGGCGCGCGGTGCTCTAGTCCCCCTTTTCCCTACTACCCTCGAGTAATACCTTCAGGACTCACGAATACTTCCTATTTGTGCCGAACCGGGTTCAATTAGCCTGCTAGGAACCCGGAATTACGCCACTGACAACCGAGCTCCAACCCACAGCTCACGAGCCTAAGATCCACAGCTCCACGGAGATCCCAGTCACCCAGCTGAGTCAACCCACCACCACCTCCTCCACCAGACCACTACCTCACCTAAAATGCACTGCCTTCGCCTCCTCTACGCTCTTGAACCTCCTCCTGACCCTGACGATATAGGACAGAAAATCTACATGATCACCCAGACTCCTTACACCTCCATCACCCACATTGACAAAGGAATAAAGCTCTTTCTACCCTCTGAATTTGACCTCTATGCTTGCCTCACCCCCAAAGCCCGAACAGGACTACTGACACTAGGACTCACACCTGCACTGACACTGGAACAAAAACATAACTGCACTGTTGTTGTCTTCAACGTAGACACCACCCTCCTCTCCACGATAACAACTTTAGACAAACAACGTACTGACGACATTGGAAAAGCCAACAACATCATCATAGAAGATCTCTTCCACCCACCAAACACAAAGATCCTCAGAATCCGATATGCTCCTCCCCCACTGAAGCCGAATCCCTCCTCACACAAGGCTTTAAAGCAGACCACATTTCCATCCCACACTACAACCTCAAGATGAGTACATACCAATCCATTACACAATGCTTCAAATGCTATGGATTCAACCATACCACCAGGCAATGCACGGAAAAGGAACAAGCTTGCTCCTTATGCGCCAACAAAGGTCATTTCTGGAAAGACTGTAAAGAAGATTCACGACTCTGTATAAACTGTAGTGAAAACCATCCTGCCACCCACCACAATTGCAAAATCAGAGTACAACTCATCAAGGCAATGAAGACTAAGACCTCAAACACACTACCCAATATCAGGCCCAGGCAGTACGCCAGCTCTACCCCCAAAACCTCACTAACCAGCTTCACCGCCCCAACACACTCCCCCAAAATGCTCAAACAATATCCATCAACCCTCAAGGTAGAGGTGCCCTGCTCCCCCCCCCCCAGGGTTCCCACCTCTCCAAAACCACACCACCAGCGGACATCACCTCGCACACCATCATACTCAGGGCCCCCCCTCCTCCCCCACACCCACCAACAGACGACACCCCGAGAATAGTAGCAGCTATCCTAATAGCACAGATATCAGCACAAGGAGACACGAGAAAGGCAATTTCCAACATTCAACAAATCCTACTAGCAAACAACCTCCCTCACATAGTCATCCCTCCCAGCTTGGCGTCACAACCAATACAACCCATACCACCTCCCCCCGTCACCCCACAAGCCCTTCCACCACCACCAACACCACCACCCCCACCGCTTAGTACTCCCCAGACATCAAACCCAGTATCACCCCCACCCCCTATCACACTCCAGGCGTCAAATCCAGTACCACCCCCACCCCTCATCACCTCCCAGACAAAAAACCCAGCACCACCCCCACTCTCATCCCCACCCCCCATCACCCCCAAGGCACCAAACCTAATACCACCCCTACTCTCACCCCAACCCCTCATCACCTCCCAGACAACAAACCCAACACCACCCCCACCCCCATTACCCCCCCAAGCACCAAACCCAGAACCAGCTACACCCCCCCCCCTGACACCCAGGCCTCTAACAGCTTCTCACAGACCACGCTCCCCATGACAGATACCCCTCTCCAGTCAAAAAGTTCAAGCTCACCAAAACACGAAACAACTCACCAAGTGAAAAGAACAAGCTCACCAAAACATAACAAAAAATTCTGCATGCAAGACGAACATCCCCAATTCACAAGAAAACCGACCCAGCACTAAGAAGAACATCAGGTATCAAGAAACATGTAACCTCCCTCACCTTAGCCCACACGCCCAACACGTCAACTCACCTCACGGCCAACACGTTAGCCAACCTCACGCCCCTAACACACTGACAGGTACAAAGTACCACACAGGTACAAAGCCCAAAACCCCAAAAACTCAGCCCCAACACATGTCTTTCTCAGCCAAGAGGACAAACACCTCCCCAATCCACTCCCTCACCCCAACACCAAAACTTGATAAATGCATACCAGGAACCATGGAAAACGGATGCCACACATATCTCTTACCCGACAATGTTATTGCCAAATCTACCTACACAACGAATCAATCCACACAGGAGAACCTCTCCAGTTCAAACGCCACAAACACTCCCTCGTCAAGTCAGTAAACAATGAAAATCACACAATTTAACGTTAGAGCATACTACAATATCAGACACCTAATTGCTAACTTTGTGGAGAACGAAAGACCGGATGTGCTGCTACTGAACAGCACATTCGTGACGAACTCTCACAAAATTAGACATTTTGGCTTCATAACCTACCAATCTCCTGATGAAGAACACGAAGGGGTTGCTATTCTGGTAAAGAACACCTATAAACACGACCTCCTCACAACCAACTGGCAGCACAAACACTTCCTAGCAGTCCGCATTCACACTCAACACGGGCAGATGATCATTGGTATCACATACATTCGCCCAAACTTAGGTCTCCCCCTCCAGGACCTAAACACTCTCTTCAACCACACACACATACCAGTCTTCCTCCTAGCAGACCTAAATGCAAAACACCAAACATTTAACCATCACCAACACAACATGCACGGTCAACAACTACACCAACTCCACCAAAACAAACACCTCACCTTCCTTGGCCCCGACTTCCAAACAACCTACACACACAATGGAACTGGGAGACCAGATCTCATCCTCACCAACAGAGCAGGCACCCACCTCCAACACTACATCACACCCGGACCCCTCACCGGCTCAGATCACATACCCATATCACTCACACTCTCCAGCAACCCCATACTCATCCCAGCCACTCCACAATATGACTATCAAAATGCAGACTGGGAAGCCTTCAAACAACACCTAACTGCCAGCACACAGCCCTACAACTTCCAAGACAAACCACACACAGACATAGATTCCCAAATCCTCACCATCCAGAAAAACATCATACACGCATCTGATGCTACCATTCCAAAAACTACCCACAAAACCAGATACTCCTTCTTTCCTTCGATCAGAACAAAAAGGGTACTCTCCAGCTATCACAACAGATTCACCCACAACCTTCACAGATATAACCAAGTAAACACAGACCTCACTATACTCAAAAACCACATACTCAACAGCCTTGACCAAGACCATGCTAACCACTGGAGAAACTCATACATAAAGCTGAAATACAAAGAAAAACAACTCCACAACAATTCTAGAACTTCATAAAGAGGATCAGGGGAAACTCCTCCTCTTCTGTCTTTACATACATCACTCACAACAATCAAAACTATACCGTCCCTCAGAAGTAGTAGATATATTCAAACAACACTGGCAGGACATCTTCAATCCCCACCCCCACAGCCAACAGCAATACAAAACATAAACAGAGTAGAAACATGGATTCGGCACAACCCTCAGGTCATCACACACTACCCTACCATTGACCTCACGACACTAGACGACTTAGAAAGTGGCCTCACAGAATCAATACTACCTGAAGAAGTTAAACTCACCAGACAACAACACCAGACGTAAAGCCCCAGGAGCCTCCGGCATTGGCCAAGCTCTCCTCAAGCAACTTCCAGACCCCCTAATCTTTGCACTCACAGACGTCTACAACGCCTCACTAGCATCAGGATATTTCCCAAGCCCATTCAAAGAAGCCACAGCAATCCTCATTCCAAAACCCCAAAAATCCCCGACAGACCCTAAGAACTACAGACCTATCAGCCTACTAGAGACACTAGGGAAAGTATACGAAAAACTCATTAATCATAAACTCAGGAATCACCTAGAACACAAAAACATATTGACAGACAAACAATTTGGCTTCAGACAACACCGCTCAACACAAGACGCACTGTACATAATAACAAACTACCTCTCCATAAATAAGCACCAGAGGGCCAAGACGGCCTCATTGCAAAGGACGTCGAAAAGGCTTTTGACACAGTATGGCACGACGGACTACGTTACAAACTCTGCACTCTATTTCAACTATCTGACAACATGCAGAGCTACTTTGCAGCTTTCTAACAAATAGGAAGATGCAGATCAAGTTCCTCAGCAAGTTGTCAGGTTACTTCAACCTAAATGCAGGTGTCCCCCAGGGCTCAGTTCTCTCACCAACCATATACATACTATATATAAACGACATTCCTGACCCAATATACTGGACATCAATGACCCTTTGCTACGCTGACGACGTAACCCAACTGATCTCGGACTATACGATTAACGCCATCACACGGAAAGCACAACAAGAAATAGACAAAGTCACCCTCTGGGAACACGACTGGCGAATAAAAACAAACCCCAACAAGTCTAAAATCACATACTTCTTCTACAACAAACGACGTAACCCTGCCCCAGTAAAACTCTACTCTCAATCACCAGATGCAACCCAGATCCCAAGAGTCAACAACACCACAGGACTTGGACTCACATTAGACTCGAACCTTCGTTTTCACACACATATAACACCCAAGAAAGCTATAGCCTCACAAGCTCTATCAAAACTCTACCCACTCAAACATGCCTCCCAAGCCACCAAGCTCTATCTATACAAAACACTTATTCTCCACTCCTAACATATGCACCGATCCCACTCTCACTTGCAGCACCAACAAATAAGAAGAAAAACCAGCGTACCCAGAACAGGGCTCTCAGATGGGTGTTCGATACCCACTGGCAGGACTTCACCACTAGTGAGGCTCTGCATGAGGGGGCGAACATCCCACCTCTGAACATAACCTGGGATACCATGGGGAAGAAACAGAGTAATAGAATTCTCACCTATCATGACAACTACGACGAGTTCCTCAGAAACGTCCTAAGCAGACCCAGACATACGCACAACCTCTTTAACCTGATCGATGATCACCTCCTGCCCGTCCTTTACATGACCCTCTC
>WNGS01083658.1:28704-51896 GCA_020271785.1 Procambarus virginalis
CAACATGAGACGTCGTTCTCTGCCCAAATATCATTAATGTAACGTGACCATCATGGTAACATTCTTTGCCCAAATATCATTTTAAGAGTAACGAGCAACTTTCGGTCAGTTGTCTGAATATGAAATGTGAACCGTGTTAAATTGACTTGTTCATTATCCACGAGTTCAAGCTGCCTTGAACTCGGACCTACATTATCCAAAACAAACTTTCCGCTATCCAAATAAATATAATTTGAAAATGTGCGCGTGTCTACTCATTCCATCTCGTCAGGGTCGGACCTTGTGTCTTCCCCTAGCGCGAGTTTTTTTTTTCACTATCCATCGTCCTTCGCGCTCATCAGCCATTAGTGATCGTGGTTCCAGCAGAAAAAAAAACAGAGTCTACTGACAGTGTGACAGTTTAACCCTCTGTAACTCATTGTAACGCAAATCATCTTTCTGCAATCCAAATAACATTATATCGTTACGTATCGCGTTTTACTGAATGAGGGAAACATTTTACATCTTAATAGGTGTCTCGAGTAAATGAGCGAACGAGCATTCTAGCGGTACACCTGTTGAAGTGTGACAGACGTCTGGCCAGCTGTGACCGACGCACACATGCTCTTATGTCGGCTAACCTACACTCACATCCGATGACACATGCTATCACATCCATCACACACATTATTTCCTTAACCATGTAGTCTCTCTCTCTCTCTCTCTCTACATTTCTCCTAGCTTCTACCATCACTCAGTAACTCAGTAAGTCAAACAGCAAAGCGGACTGAAGACTCTAATATGTTATGGGATAGACTGCTTCACTCTCGAGTTGAGTCATTAGTGAAATACACGGCTTCAGTTTGGTGAGACATAGCATCTAGCTCACCAGAGGATGGAACACTAATGTCAATTTTCGATCCCCCATCACACTCACCTTTATAACTTTGTAACGTAACATGACCAACACGATGTCATCCTTCGTTGCCCAAATATTATTAATGTAGTGTAACCATCATGTTAACATCGTTCATTGCCTAAATATCATTTTAAGAGTAAGAGTAACTTTCTGTCCGAATATCATATTGATATGTGAACCCCATTTAGCCAAACACAATATCTCCTTTACATCTCATACCATACCATATAATATTACTGTCTACCAGTTTTTAGCCCCTGTAACACATTGTAACGTAACGCGAAATCAAATTTCTACAAACCAAAATATCATTTTTAAATGAAGTTTGACTTAGTCAATCTCCTTTACATCTCACACTATATAATATTACTGTCTACCAGTTTTTAGCCCCTGTAACACATTGTAACGTAACGCGAAATCAAATTTCTACAAACCAAAATATCATTTTTAAATGAAGTTTGACTTAGTCAATCTCCTTTACATCTCACACTATATAATATTACTGTCTACCAGTTTTAGCCCCTGTAACACATTGTAACGTAACGTGGAAATCAACTTCTCTGTTGACCAATTAGCATTATTGAAAATGTGAACCATGTTTAGCCATTACATCCAAACACAAGTAAAAAAATATTACCACTGCCCTGTTTAGTTCTTGTAACACATTATATCGTTACGTAACGCAACGTGGAAAAAATCATCTTTCTATCTGATAACCGAATAACATTTTTGTAAATGTGAAGCTTTGTAGATTTAATTTTAAACAAAGGTGTGTCACTAGTCCACAAACTAAGAGTGGTGAGTCAGGAAGAATGTCTTTGTGAAATATGCACAGAAGAGTTGGGGAGATGTGTTCACCACATACAAATTCTAATATTTTTTTTTGTTAACTGCGTGATCACAACATATACCTCCTGATCTCTTCTCCTGCCTCGCACTAGTCAATAAGCACAATTTTGTATAATTTCTCGACTAAAATACCACTCTGAAACATCTTTACTCTTTATTTTTTCATTGTCACGTGCACTGCCATCAAAGGAAATCTCACTAGTGCATGGATGTTTTGTGTGTTAAATATACGAACCTTTCCTAGCTTAACATTTTTCTTTGTGAAACTTATATGTGATGATCATATTCTTTCCCGATGATCACTCCCGAGTCCACACAATAACCCACACATCACCCATCTTCAGTTTTCAAATCACAGCTCGCATCTAATTTACTGTTATTTTTTTTTGTTTGCAGAAACTATGTTTTGAGAATATGCACAATGTGACCAATTACTGTTCGTATCATCAAAGTCCTTTCAGTCATCAAAACAAGCAGAGGTGCAGCATAATCCACCAGAGATCTGATGTATGCAAGGTACATCATTTTGACAGTGCTGACACCGACCCGCCTTATCGAGATGACTGTGCGCAACAGTAGCCCAGCGAAAACATAGACTTTTAATATCGTATCAAGACAATGACACAGAATGTTCAGCACTCATAATAATTTTATTCAAGCACTGATAACATAGCATTATGTAAGATTTTTTCACATTTCATATCGCGTGTGCGGATTTAGTTTTAACAAAAAAGTGAAGCACGAGAACATGATCTAATAGGGTTGAGATAGGAGGAAAGGCTTTGCAGAAGATCGAAGAGCTGAGGAGACATGTTCGCTACCTACATTACTATTATTTCTTGAAGACCTGCAGACCTGACCAGAAAAAAGCAGTCAGTCAGTCAAACATTTTATAGTTTATAGTTTTTCACTTTAAAAAACAGGGACTACTAGTCTTCAATTTTTTCTTCTATCAAATCAAATAGCCATGAGGGCTACTACTACATGACTGCAGGAGCGAGCATTTCGAGCGGTGCACCTATTGTTGGTGTCTTTCGCATGACTAGGTTAGGGAGCACAATATCCCACATTATACCTGCTACTAGTCAATAAACACAATTTTATATCATTTCGTGACTAAAATAGCACTCTGAAACTTTGAGAAACTTGTATGTGTTGATCATATCCCCGACTCCGCACAAATAACCCACACATCACACAACTTCTGTTTTCAAATCTGAGATCGCATCTAATTTGATGCTTTTTTTCAGAAAACTAAGTTTTGAGAATATGCACAAAGTCACCAATTACTATTCGTATCATCAAAGTTATTCTCAGAGTTTTTTTTTAGTTTTAAAAAATACTTCCACCATCCTACATCCATATTGAGAGAGAAGGTAAACATAAGTTGGTTATTGCATCTAGTTTTTAGAAGGGTTTGAATAAAAAGTCATGTTCCATAAAAAATAATATTTTACAGCGTCCATTATTTATGAGCAGTAAGAGGGAAACGGGATCCACACATACAATTTCCAAGCATTACAACGCAAACGAGGTAAACATAACATGAAAAAACGACAATGATGTAGTATGCATTTAGTCAGTTAGTCAAAACTTAACATATGCGATATGATTTCACAGTTTTAACCTTTGCAAGTTTTTTCAATGTTTTCTCTTCACTTGTGCTAAGTGAGCCAGACAAAATGTGGCATTGCATTCCCTCTGGAAGACAGAAGAGTTTGGGGAGACGCGATCACTACCCACTCTACCTCCTCCTCTTTCTCTTATTAGTCAGTAAACATCCTTTGCATCATTTCTCGACTAAATAGTACTCCAAAACATATGTGGTCATTTTTATTGTCATTGTTCCACTTATAGTCAACAATTTGTTTCACAGAGTGATGAGTTATGCATAGTGACGAGATTTCACGGTGAGCATAGTTTTAAGAGAGTTCACACTGTATTAATTACGGTCGTGGATATGTTATGTTATGTTTATGAAAATCATTGCTTCTTATTTTTAGCCATTTTCACTTCGCCCTGCTTTTCAGTCTTCTCATGTTCTTTCAAATAAAGTTTGCTTACAGTTTTTTTTCCACTAGATGCTTCACACTACATATATTAATCAACTTTCAAATTCTTTACAACTTCAGTTCAGTTTCTTTTAAATATCGCAGCTTTTTATTGTTTCCCCTGTCGGTATCTAGTTCCGGACATCATATTATCAATGTCATTACAGTTTGTCATCACGTGCACTTGACTTGACTTATTTATATTTTCTCATTCTTTTCAAATAATTTATATTCGGTAGCCATGTTCCCGTCTCCACTCCAAACCAGTCAGGACCTACGGTCCCGACTTGGACCGCAGGTCCGGTTTGGAGCAAACTTCAGCTCCAGGGTCCCGCCTTTCCAATTACCAATTATATTATACAATGACTCCCAGGCTCTTATTTTTTGTCACATACGCCTTCATGTCTATTGGTGGATCAACCTATTCTCCAGAAAATGTTAGTCCAACGTACAAAAGTTGACTGTTGTACCCCGAAAAGTTCATGATTGCACTACTTTACATGGTATGCTCCACGTTTACATGACATGCTCCACGTCTTCATGGCATGCAGCATATCTACATGGCATGCTCCACATCTACATGGCATGCTTCACGTCTAAATAAAATAAATAAATAATAAATATGTTTATTCAGGAAAGGTACATACATAGAGAGATTTTACATAAGTGGATCAATTTATAGATAGAGCTAGTACATACAATGCCTAAAGCCACTATTACGCAATGCGTTTCGGGCAAGAAAACATTAATATCTAAAACTTAATGCTAATTGAACAAAAAGAATAAAATGTTTTGAGAACAGATACAAATAAAGGTACAAAAAAAAGGGGGGAACATGACTGAAAAGCAGCACAAATACAATATGTAGACAAACAGCGTTGAATAAGAAAAAAAAAATAAGACATGGGTTGACAATAGAGGGGTAAGGTAGGTTACAAGGAATTTATTAGGTTGTGTTTAGTTTTAATCTTAAACTGGTTGAGAGAAGTACAGTCTTTAACATGGTTGGGGAGGTCATTCCACATTCTGGGTCCCTTGATTTGTAGAGCATTTCTAGTTTGATTAAGCCGTACTCTTGGAATATCAAAACTGTATTTATTTCTGGTGTGGTGCTCATGGGTTCTGTTACAACCTTCAATGAAGCTTTTGAGTTCAGGATTGGCATTACAGTTCAGCGTTTTATATATGTATGTCCTCACAGTGCTCAAGAGAGAACTGGATAAGCACCTCCAAAGGATACCTGATCAACCAGGCTGTGACTCATACGTCAGGCTGCGAGCAGCCGCGTCCAACAACCTGGTTGATCAGTCCAGCAACCAGGAGGCCTGGTCGATGACCGGGCCGCGGGGACGATAAGCCCCGGAAGCACCTCAAGGTAAGGTATGTATGATACACATCAGAGAATGTGCAGTGACTTAATATCTAACATATTCAGAGATTTGAGTAGGGGGTACCGAGTGATGTCTGGGGCCAGAGTTGGATATTGTCCTAATAGCAGCTTTGTGTTGAGTAATTAGAGGACGTAAATGATTTTGGGTAGTAGAACCCCAAGCACAAATACCATAGTTGAGATATGGATAGATGAGGGAGTAATAGAGAGTCACCAGGGCAGGTCGGGGTACATAATATCTAATCTTAGAGAGAATGCCTACAGTTTTAGAAACTTTTTTTGATATATTTAGAATGTGACCCTGGAAATTCAGCTTGTGGTCAATGAGAACGCCAAGGAACTTGCCATCTAATTTGTTACAAATTTGGGTATTGTTAATTTTGAGATTTATTTGATTAGAGGATTTATTGCCAAACAGAATATAGAAAGTTTTGTCAATGTTAAGGGTGAGTTTGTTGGCAGTTAGCCAAAGATGGACTTTATTTAGCTCAGTATTTACTGTGGCATTTAGAGCAAGGGGTCAGGACTGGAGTAAATGAAGGTTGTGTCGTCAGCAAATAGAATTGGTTTGAGGTGTTGGGAGGCATTTGGAAGGTCATTAATGTAGATGAGAAAGAGGAGAGGGCCAAGTATGCTGCCCTGAGGAACACCAATGTTGATGGGTAGGGTGGGAGAAATTGAATTATTCACAGAAACATACTGGAGCCTGTCAGTAAGGTAAGATTTGAGGTATTGCAGGGAGTGTCCTCTGACTCCATAATGATGTAATTTAAGAAGAAGGTTTTGGTGGTTGACAGTGTCAAAAGCCTTACGCAGGTCCACAAATAACCCAACAGGGAACTCATTTTTATCAAGAGCTGCATGAATCAAGTTAATCATACTAATAAGTGCATCGTTAGTGCTTTTTTTTAGGTCTGAAGCCATATTGACAAGAGCTAAGTATATTGTGTTTGGCTAGATAAGAGTAAAGCTGCTTGTAGATTAGTTTTTCAAATATTTTTGACAAGTTAGGCAGGATTGATATAGGTCTGTAGTTGTTAACATCTGTGAGATCACCACATTTGTGGACAGGGGTTACTCTCGCTTTCTTTAGAATATCTGGAAAGGTTTGGAGTTCAAGTGACTTGTTGAAGAGCAATGCAATAGCAGGGGCTAAAGATCTGGAGGCTTTTTTGTAAATTAAAGTTGGTATCTCATCAAGGGCACTAGACTTGGTTTTAAGGGAAAGGATTATCTCATTGACGTCAGTGGAATTAGTAGGCTTTAGGTACAGAGACTGTGGATAGTTACCTGTAAGATAGTCCTTAACATCAGTACTGGAAGTTGGAATATCATTTGCAAGGGATGACCCAATAGAAGAGAAGAACCTATTAAACTCAATAGCAGAATCAGAGGCTGAAAGCTGACCATCGTTACTGGACAGGAGTGTTGGTTTATTATTAAAAATCTTCTTTGATCCCAATATTTGTGAGATTGTGCTCCAAGTTTTTTTAATGTTGCTCTTTATTTGGGTAAATTTATCTTCGTAGAATTTAGTTTTGGCTCGTCTAATTATTTTAGATAGCAATAACGAGTAATTCTTTGAAAATTCTTTGGAGACGGTTCCTAACCTATACTTCTTCTCAAGGTCATGTTTTTTATTAATGGATTTAAGAATTCCCTTTGTAAGCCAAGGATTGTTAAGCCTTTTGGTTGTGACCTGTTTTGAAAGCCTAGGACAGTGGGTGTTATAAAGGTATACCTGATCAACCAGGCTGTGACTCATACGTCAGGCTGCGAGCAGCCGCGTCCAACAGCCTGGTTGATCAGTCCAGCAACCAGGAGGCCTGGTCGATGACCGGGCCGCGGGGACGATAAGCCCCGGAAGCACCTCAAGGTATCCTCAAGGTAAGGTTAAGAGTCTTTTGAAGAAAAGATTGCACTGCTAGGTTGATGTCCCCTATGTTACCTAACTCGGATTCCCAGTTGACATTATCAGCAGCAGTTATAAAATTGTCTATAGCAGTTTCATTGTGCAGCCTAAAGCTTAATTCCCTTGACTCAAGAGGTGGTTTAATAATGTTAGTTGAGAGAAATGTGGGGTAATGGTCTGTAGTGCTATCGGTGATTATACCTGAAGTAAGCGGAGAGGTTATGTTGGTCCAAATGTGATCAAGAGTCGTGGCCGTACTATCAGTGATTCTAGTAGGTCTAGTAATTAAGGGTATGAGGAAGCAGGAATTCATACAGTTGAGGAAGCTAACAGCAGTAGGGTGTTCAGGCTCGCAGAGGTCAATATTAAAGTCCCCTGCGATAATTAGATGGTTTTTGTTCAGTCTGTTATCGAGTATTAGATTTCTAAGGTTTGAATTGAATTCGGATACATCAGTGTTAGGAATTCTATAGACTGCACCCACAGACAGGACAGACTCGGCACCCTTGACTCTGAAACTGGCGAAGATATACTCCCCACAGCTGTCTCTAGTTCTAATTATATTTAAGCATGTTAGTTCTTGGTGGTAGTAAAGAGCAGTACCACCACCTCTCTGAATTTGACGACAGTTGTGAATTGCTGAGTAGTTAGGCATGTTAAAGAGTTGAGTAGTATCCTCTTTCAACCACGTTTCAGTAAGTATAATAAAAGAGAATTTGTTGTCAATAGTTTCAATCAAGGCACTAACATCATCGAAGTGTTTACCTAGGGATCTAACGTTCAAGTTGATTACAGAGATATTGTGATTATTTGTTAATACATTGTTTACATCATGTGCTGTAAAATATCTGCAATTTTGATCATTAAAGTGATGATTGTCATAGATAGTGGATAAGAGGTTTAGTTCTGGGTCTATACTTGTCTGCATAAAAAGGCTGGTTGCAGGAAAAAAAGGCAAGAGTGCCAAAAAAACAAAAATAGAAAATAAAGAAAAGTAGAAAAAAAAATCTCAAGTAATATAAACTTAATGGTAATTTAAATAATAAACTTAATGGGAACTAGGAATGTAAAAAATGAAGTAGAATAATTAATAACAATAGATGACCAAAAAAAGTCAAAAAGCAATTATGAAATCTATAAAATGAAAAGCTTGCTTACTATACTATTACAAGTACACTATAGTTTAATACTAAAGTTACATTAAAACAAAATGAGGTAGTTTAAATAGAGATACACTCAAGAACACTGGATAATGAAGTTAATACTAGAGGACACAGGCAAAGCCAGTGCACTATGGAACATGGGAGTAAAATGAAAGAAGACAATAATAAAGATGACAATTTTTTTTTTAACTAAGGTTAAAACCTTTTGAAAGGAAAGGCAGAGCTAAAGTACACAATGGTAGTTAAATGAGATTATAATTTGAGTTCTGGCTATGCAGCAGATATCCCACAGTCACTAAGGAAAGAATTAAGGTGAGCTTCAGTGGTTATTGAATAGGTTTTTCCAATGTCAGTCCTCCTAGCTATAATTTTACCATCTCGCACAAAACAGTGCTTAATTCTAGTGGAATTTTTGCAGAAACCACGCAGCTTAAAAAAGAGATTTTGCCTGAACCTGGTCAGACATTCATTTACATAAACAGAGGATTTACTAGCGACTGCAGATGTGATAAGATCAGACCTGCGGGAGCAGCTATCTAATTTAATTCTTATTCTACGGTTATTTGTACCAGATGATTTGGTACCCACTCTATAAGCTGATTTGATGTGACTTTTTTGGATTGAATACCTTAACTTATCCTGCAATACCTTGATCACAATGGCAGCACAGTCTTCTCCATCAGTTTCTTGGGGAAAATCATGTGAAGAGATAATTACAGACTCAAGTAGTTTATGTTGGTCTGTTTCGTCTTGGGTAACAGTGTGTTGGTGTTGTAGGTTGTTCAGATGGTTCTCAAACTTTTGTAATATTTCTTCCTGTTTTCTAGTGGTTTCATCTGGATTAAAGTTAGTGACTGTGTTCTTGAGAAGGTTTAATTCTTGCTCGAGGTGGACGACTTTGGTAGATAGATCTTGGTTGTTCTTGAGTAAGGCTCCAGCTTCATTCTGCAAAGATAATAATGAACCTTGCAGGTTCATTATTAAGGCCGACTGCTCTTTGATTACCGACATTTGATCTTCATGTACTTGAGTTAATAACTTGAGCCAAGGGTTATCAGCAAGGCGCTTGAAGTCAGAACAAGGGGCAGCTGCTTGTTTAAGTTGGTCCATATGGCTACATAACAGTTGCATGGCCCGTGTCGGAGACGGCGCTGCGCCCAGCTGGGATTGTATGTTATTGTTGACGAGGGGAGAGTCGGTACCCCCCACGGCGGCCACCGAGGGGGATACCTGGTTGATACCTGGTTGATGGGGTTCTGGGAGTTCTTCTACTCCCCAAGGCCGGCCCGAGGCCAGGCTTGACTTGTGAGAGTTTGGTACACTAGGCTGTTGCTTGGAGCGACCCGCAGGCCCACATACCCACCACAGCCCGGCTGGTCCGGAACTCCTTGGAGGAATAAATCTAGTTTCCTCTTGAAGATGTCCACGGTTGTTCCGGCAATATTTCTTATGCTTGCTGGGAGGGTGTTGAACAACCGCGGACCTCTGATGTTTATACAGTGTTCTCTGATTGTGCCTATGGCACCCCTGCTCTTCACTGGTTCTATTCTGCATTTTCTTCCATATCGTTCACTCCAGTACGTTGGGGAGATAGCTGAACTAATCATGTTGCTAGCCTGGCTAGTAGGGTTATTCCTGTTTGGTGTGCTTCCTTTCTTAAGGGCCTTACCGGTCTTATTATGCATGGTAGCAGGATAAATGTAGGCAGGAACAATAGGGAAGACTCGTTGATGAGGCAGCAGTGAACGTCGGGTACAGCTTCCTAGCTCCAGGGAGCAACACTAGTGAGGTCGAAATGAGAGAATACGGGTTGGTCTTGTTGGTTTTTTCAATCACATTTGGGTCACTGTGTACTTAGCTGCCTTCGGGTGATGCTACATCATTTGTTGATAGCCGAGAGCTCAAAGAACAGCTGATAAAAGAGGAGGGAGGGCAGGGCCGACAGGTGTTGTTGACGTTCATTCGTTCGTTCAGTCCTGGACTATGTTCAGGATTACAGTATACTTGCTAGTTGATCAGTAAGCACTTGTAGTGGTCTTAATGACCCTCCAGAGAGAGATCTTAAACCAGGGCTGACGTAAATTTCCTGGTTGGCCATGAGGTGTTGTTCTTGGTGGGTATGGTTGATTGGTGGTCGTGAGTGGGTATAGTTCTGTGGTGATTTTATAAATAGGGCTAAGCATTTGTATTCCGTTGGTGTATGGTTGTGCGGTGGTGTTGGTGGATACAGACCTAGAGTGGAAGAGAGAATGTTTTAAAATATAAATGTAAAATGAGGAGCGAGGTATATGTAATTCAAGACAAAAGAGAACGGAAGAGAGAGAGAACCCAATAACCAAGTAAATATTATGAGAACACAAGATAGCAGGTGAGAGAGTTAGGATAGGATGGGACTTTAGCCGTACGTGCCTAATCAAAGATAAAGTGGGTATGAGATAGAATTTGGCTGAGTTGGAAAATATATACTGTATGGTGTGGAGGCTGGGTATGGGTTGTAGATGGGGGGTGGTGAAAGGGGTGTGGGGGCTTGGTATGGGTTGGAGATGGGTGGTGGTGGTGGAGGACGAGTAGGTGCATAATATGACCTATGAGAGAACCAGTTGCTGGGTACCTAAGCATATGCCCGACTGGGTATTGGAGCGAGGCTTGGTTTGGGTATTGGGGCGATACTTGGCTCCCCACAATTGTATCGGGGGACAGGAAGCCTGTATGTATTCATACACATTTGGATTATATCGAGGTTCCCCCCCCCCAAATGGTTGAATTCCTGACCCCGCCCCCAGGATGCAACCCCCACGACAAGCTGACTAATTCCTGAGTACCTATATACTTACTGCTGGGTGAACAGAGGCATTAGGTGAAAGAATATGTGCCCAGCCATTTCTGTCCCACCCGGGATTCGATCCCCGAATTCTCCAATGTGCGTTGAGAACGAACCCAACTGTACTACCAGGAAGTAGTGCTTTGAAATTGACAGAGGTGACTACAAATATTACTTTCTCGTCTCATCACAATGGACTTGATAATGGTCCAAGACGGACCGAAACGTCGTCGTCTTTTCATCTTCTAGTGTGTGGTTGGTCAACATTCTTCAGCCCCGTTATTGTGAATCATTGTCTGCATGTGATTACACAGGTTAAGATATATGTCTTAAGTACTAATATTGGGGAAGTGGGTAGTACAAGATGCAGTGTGAGTTTGTAGCACACTGTGTCAAAGGTATACTCTATTCTGAACTGTCTTCAAATTAGTAGTCCCCGTGGCTCACTCGCCCGACTCTTTGCAAGCGCTTTGACCTGGGTTCGTATCATGGCCGGGGAGGATTGACTGGGTGCCAATACTTAACTGTAGCCTCTGTTCACCCAGCAGTGAATGGGTACCTGGTTGTTAAATTATTTGGTGGGTCACGTGCCAGGGAAAACTAAGATTAAGGACCTGCCCGAAACGCTATGCGTACTAGTGGCTATACAAGAATGTAAGAACTCCTATATATATATATATATATATATATATATATATATATATATATATATATATATATATATATATATATATATATATATATATATATATATATCAATAAATACAAAATCTACTTTTGTGAACCATTTTTCCTGAGCTTCTCCGTCAACATTTTCCACCACACGGGGTTGAACACTGCCATCATTAGTGGATAGTTTATTGGCCTGAGACTCTTCCATCCATGGTACTCAATCCTTTTCTTTACTTTCTTCCCCCCCCCCCCTCCTCAGTTTCATTCCCCACTACACCTCATCTGTTTGCCAAAGCAAATTTTTCTACAGCTTCAATCCTCTTGTCCAACCGAGAATTATATGTACGGGCAGCATAAAACATCCACTAGACAGTGTAACATTGTAATTGCTAGAATTAGTCTAGGATATCGATATCTATGGCAGATGGCTGCAGGTAATGAAACCCACAATGGTGAACATTCCAACTGAAAACTGTGTGAACAAGAGCTGGGACATACTTCACATAAGTGACTTCAGACCATATGGTATGAGGTACTTTGAGCTTTGTAATTACTTCATACACTCAGGAATATTGGAAGATATTCTTGTGCTGTACCCAGATTTTGCTAGTGGGGGCTAATAGATCAGCCTAACTTTTTATGTTCTCACTTGATTTTTAGTCACAAGATGATATGTTTTTGTACTGAGGCTGGTATTTTCTCCCATGATTCCATATATGACTAACAATCCTGTGAGATGGGAATATTTTATGAACTTATAGCAAGTTTTTTATCTACACTGTGTAATCTTTCATATAGAATAGGGTAGCAGCACATTGCTGTGTATATATAAGCGTGTTAATAAAAAATTGTGGTATTCCGAGATCTGTGTACAGATCGCAGAATCGGTGACTTTGTAAGAATGTTAATCAAATATTATTAACCCATTGTTGATGTGACGACTTATATTGAATTCTCGGCCCGTCCTGTCCTCGGCCTGGCCTCGGGCTTGGCTCGTCCTATATTATTAACCCATTGTTGATGTGACGACTTATATTGAATTTTGTAACTAGCTCATCAAGATTGTAACTTGCTTAGCTAAATGAATTGTGGGGTTCAGTCCCTGAGCCTATTATGTGCCTCTGTAACCCTTTTCACTACCGCCCACGGGATGGGTATGGGGTGCATAATAAATGAACTAAACTAACTAAATTATTATGTATTCTCAACCCAACATACCTTCTTGTAAATAAGTAAATAAAACAATAATTAATTAATAAATTAATTTAAAACGTTTGAATTAAAAAAAACGATAATATTATTCATTTTCTTTAAAGAGTATAAAGGTGAGACCATTACATAAAATAATTTTTTTTTTATAATATCACATTTTAAATTTAATCTAAAAATCTGAATAAAATATAGGGAATGAAAATTTAAAATGAAATATGGGAAAAGTTCGGGTAACGTATATGAGTCTGGAAAAGTTCGGGTAACGTATATGAGTCTGGAAAAGTTCGGGTAACGTATATGAGTCTGGAAAAGTTCGGGTAACGTATATGAGTCTGGAAAAGTTCGGGTAACGTATATGAGTCTGGAAAAGTTCGGGTAACGTATATGAGTCTGGAAAAGTTCGGGTAACGTATATGAGTCTGGAAAAGTTCGGGTAACGTATATGAGTCTCAAATAAGACGTAAACTTTGTGATATAATATAATTTTTTGTTCATTTATTAACATGCCCCAGTATACAAAACAATATGCTGCTACCCTTTTAAATTTAATCTAAAAAATTTAGATGAAATACGGGGAAAGTTCTGGTAACGATTAAATATGAGTCTGAAATAAGACGTGAACTGCGTGATAATTTTTTTTATTAAAAAAAGACTCACGCAGACTTAGGTATACACAATGTGTTGCTACCCTATTCTATATGATAGATTACACAATTTAGATAAAACCAACTAGCTACTAGTTCATCTAATATTCCCAACTCACAAGATGGTTAGTCATACATGGAATCAGGGGAGAAAAAACCAGCATCAATACAATGATAATCAACACTGACCAAAAATCAGGCGAGAACGTAAAATGTAAGGCTGATGTATAAGCCTTCACTAGCAAAATCTGGGTACAGCACACGAATATCTTCCAATATTCCTGAGTGTATGTAGTAAGTACAGAGCTCAAAGTTACTCATACCATTTGGTCTGATTATAATGACAAGACAATCATACAGGAGAAGATGCCCATTGGGGCGAGCCTTGAAGTGGGGACGGCTGAAGAGAAGTCGGTGAGAGGAAATGCTGAAGTTGAGGAGAAAAAGTGCCAGGGCTAGACCCAGCTGCTTGTCCGAGTGTCGATGCTGTAGCAATCCCATATCTGGCTAGGCTGGGAGACGGGTCTGGAAGGCGGCAGTGGCAGGTTTTCTTTCCTCTTGGTGTGTGGAGTGTGTCTTCGACGTCGGGTTCCACCATCTCAAAACGAGCAAAATTAGGTCCCCATCCCCCTAAAGAAGGGGAAGAGAGCGGCTGCCCTCAGTTGGTTTCTTTCTTCGAATCATCTATTTTTTCTTACTTCTAGTAATCATTTGGTGTTGTTCTTTGTACTGGGCGTAGTCAGGTGGGAAAAGGTCCTTAAACAATGTGGCTTCGTCGCACATCGAAAAGATTTCTTCGTTCGATACCATGCAATATTGGTTTGGGTTGTTCAGCAAGGTTTCTGCATACTTCGCGTTGAATATCTTACTGGTGAGGCGCCTGAATTCAGGAGATCCTGGGGTTTGCTTTTCACGTTCCTCGTAGAGTTGGTTGATTCTTGGAGACTGCACTGGTAATGAGGGTCGTGAATGTGCTGCAGCGGTCTCTGGTGCTGGGGGTGATGTTTGTGCTTCAATTTCAACATAGGCGTTCGAGTCGTCATCAGAAGACGTCGTGTAGCTTGCAGGAGAAGTTGGCGGCAATGCCACGGTTTCGGATGTAGTCGCTGGTGTATCTGGAGTTATAGGGTCCAGGTTGACAGGCGTCACTGGAACGGGGTCGGGCTCCGGTGGAGAGGAGCCAGCAGTAAACATGGCCTCTGGAATCACGAACGTGGGAAGGTTGTTTGCCTTGTATAGTTCATTAAGTATTCTGTACCGTCGTCTGAGATCTCCTCCTGAAAGTTCCGTAGCGAAGAGTATCAAAGCTGCAACAGTGCTATCAGTGGTGGCTGGAGGCGGTGTGAGTGAGGACGGCTGGCTGGCTTGGTGCAGAGGTGTCGTCTGAGGCTGTGAGTGGCTGGCACAGGGGTTGCTGGTCCAGTAGTTGGGTTGCGCCGCTCGCGGCACCACTTGTCGGGAGAGCTGGGAAGGCTTCTTCTTGAATGTTGAATTCCTTCGTTCTTGGAGTAGAGTTTCTTGGTCTGGCGTCTATCATTTGCTTGATTTTCTCCTGTCGTTTGGGGCAGTCTTGAGAAACGGCTGTGTGGTCACCGTTGCAGAGTAGACAACGCTTGGTGGCGGCTGTGCAGGTCCTGTGATGATGTTCCCCAGCACAGATGCTGCATTTCTGCTGCGGATTTGGGCACTTTTGCGAATAGTGGGTGTATTGATAACACCGAAAGCACTGACGCAGGTGGAAATATCGCTGCCTGGTGATCTGGTGGGGTGTGCAGGCCACTCCACAGCATCTGAGGCCGTTGTCGGTCGCGAGAGTAGCCTCTGCCGGAGTCTTGAGGGTGACCTTGAGGGTTGGCTTTCTGTTTTCATCCTGCTGAATGAGGTGGGTCGATATGGCCGTGAGGGATCGATTTTGGGCGTTTATGCTCTTCACAATCTCAGTAGCTGGTCGTTCCACGATGATGTCACTCACTCTGTGGATGAATATAGTCCTTACTGCCTGGAACTGGTGGGGAGGCAGGAGTGTTAGGCCCTGTGCTTCGAGTGCAGTGGTCGTTGTCATGGTGAATAGGGCTTCTAGTGCTGCTGCACTACTGAAGAGAATTTGGGGTCCATTAACGTCCATGACGACGTCGATGGGTGCTACCCCAGAGGTCGATGTCAGTAGATCCATTATCTCGGTTTTGCTGTATGTGGTGTCGGTTCCTCGGAACCGCACCTTCACTCTGAACAGCATGCTGCTTGTTCAGGAGGCTCTAATCGTTGCTGCCAAATATTTATCCACCCGGCAGTGCTGGGTGCAGGAGAGCCTGAACTAGAGGGTTGCACTTTCTTTAAGAGGTCTCCCGTCTCTTACCGGTATGATGCACCGGATCAGGGTGGGGGTCTGACCTCCTAAAGCAAAGTACTCTGAATGATTATAATGACGCAAATTTTCAAGAGATATATGGACTGTCCTAGAACTGAGTGGAGGCAAGGCACTCATAAAACTTGTAAACTGGTATAATAATTTTGTTTTTATTTAATTCTATACAAGAACAATTGTTGATATTATTATGCGTAAAGAAAAATATAAAAGTAAATACCTTTCAATTAAATTTTAAAAGTTTTTGCATACTTTTTTGCAGAATTAAAAAGTTAAGAAATAATTTTATTTTAAAATTTACTGAGAAGTTTGACCCTCTTCTACGAGTGAGCTCTATCGTGTAAGATAATATATATTTTTGTAGTTAAATCACTACTAATTTTGTTCGATAATTTAAAAGCTAATTAAATATTTTGGATGGTCATGCCATGTAGACCTGGAGCATGCCACGTAGACGTGGAGCATGCCAGATAGACGTGGAGCATGACATGTAGACGTAGAGCATGCCATGTAGACGTCGAGCATGCCACGTAGACGTAGAGCATGCCATGTAAACGTGGAGGATGCCATGTAGACGTGGAGCATGTCATGTAGACGTAGAGCATGCCATGTAGACGTGGAGCATGCCATGTAGACGTGGAGCATGCCATGTAGACGTGGAGCATGCCATGTAGACGTGGAGCATGCCATGTAGACGTGGAGCATGCCATGTAAACGTGGAGCATGCCATGTAAACGTGGAGCATGCCATGTAAACGTGGAGCATGCCATGTAAACGTGGAGCATGCCATGTAAACGTGAGCATGACATGTAGACGTAGAGCATGCCATGTAGACGTCGAGCATGCCGTAGACGTAGAGCATGCCATGTAACGTGGAGGATGCCATGTAGACGTGGAGCATGTCTTGTAGACGTAGAGCATGCCATGTAGACGTGGAGCATGCCATGTAGACGTGGAGCATGCCATGTAGACGTGGAGCATGCCATGTAGACGTGGAGCATGCCATGTAAACGTGGAGCATGCCATGTAAACGTGGAGCATGCCATGTAGACGTGGAGCATGCCATGTAGACGTGGAGCATGCCATGTAGACGTGGAGCATGCCATGTAGACATGCAGCATGCCATGTAGACATGCAGCATGCCATGTAGACGTGGAGCATGCCATGTAGACATGCAGCATGCCATGTAGACATGCAGCATGCCATGTCTATTGTCTAGGTGCGTTAAGTTCTGAGAATACATATTGTGTTTATATTCCTGCAAAGCCACTGATTCTGTGGTCGGTACACAGATCTTGGGATTACTAAAAAAGTTGGACAAGTGCATTGAAGCTCTAGAAAAATTTGCTATGACAAACAGGTGGGCTGTAGTGGGGGAGTGTAATGGGGAGTGAAGTGGAGAGTGAAGTGGGAAATAATACAGAGGGGGAAGAAAGTAAGGAAGAGGATGGCGTATCACGGATGGAAGAGTCTCAGGCCAATAAACTATCCACTAATGATGGCAGTGTTCAACCCCGTGTGGTGGGAAATGTTGACGGGGAAGCTCAGGAAAAATGGTTTACACAAGTAGATTTTTTTATTTTTTTTTATACAAAGAGTTCTTACAATTTTGTGTAGCCACTATCACGCATAGCGTTTCAGGCAGGGTCCTTAATCCTAATTTTCTCTGGAATATCACCCGCCAATCGTTTAAGAACCTGGTACCCATTCACTGCTGGGTGAAGAGAGGCTACAGTTAAAGATTGGCACCCAGTCAATCCTCCCAGGATAGGCTACGAATCAAGGCCAAAGCGCTTGCGAAGCGCCGTGATTTGCCACTGAGCAACAGAGACTACTTAATTTGAAGACATATAGTTCAGAATAGAGCATACCTTTGACACAGTGTGCTTAAAACTCACACTGCATCTTGTACTACCCACTTCCCCAATATTAGTACTTAAGACATATATCTTAACCTGTGTAATCACATGCAGATGATGATTCACAATAACGGGGCTGATGAATGTTGACCAACCACATACTACAAGATGAAAAGTCGACGACGTTTCGGTCCGTCTTGAACCATTATCAAGTCCATTGTGATGAGACGAGAAAGTAATATTTGTAGTCACCTCTGTCAATTTCAAAGTACTACATCCTGGTAGTACAATCGGGTTCATTTTCAACGCACAATGGAAAATCCCGGGTTCGAATCCCTGACGGGCCAGAAATTGTTAGGTACATTTCCTTTTACCTAATGCCTCTGTTCACCTAGCAGTAAGTAGGTACCCGGGAATTAGTCAGCTTGTTGTGGGGTCGCATCCTGGGCGGTGTCAGGAATTCGACCTTGAGGGGAAACCTCGATATAAGCCAAACGTGAATGAATACATACAGGCATCCTGTCCCCCGACACAATGAATTATTATTGTAGTTATTTGTGGAAATAAAACTTTGCTATAATGTACTTTTTCATCTCACGTGATCTGTTAGATTAAGAACCTGCCCGAAACGCTATGCGTGTTAGTGGCTTGGCAAGAAATGAACCTGCTTGCAACAGCGAAAACAATCTCTGTATGAGGAAAACGAGTTTCTCGGATTGTGTGGGCTGCACGGTAACAACAACTGATAGGCTAGTCTGATGCTTGTAAACTGTTCAATAAATTACCATAGGTCCATAAACATTCTTGTGGCCTCACAAGGACAGGAAGCCAGCGGCGTGTTAAAGGTTCCCCCATTTGTCCTGATGATTTTTTCAAGCTGTATATTAGAGTTCTACGGAGTTTTTTTTCATTTACGGCTTCAGCGGGAAGGTGATTCCATGCAAAGTTCCATACAAATGCAAAGTTGCCGAAGACTGAGATGAACAGGGTTGAATGGTCCGAAATGTACGTGGTCCTATGGTCCGAGATGTACGTGGCCGTATGGACCAAGATGTACAGGGTCGTATGGTCCGAGATGTACTGTTCGTATGGTCGAGATGTACAGGGTCGTATGGTCCGAGATGTACAGGGTCGTATGGTCCAAGATGTACAGGGTCGTATGGTCCGAGATGTACAGGGTCGTATGGTCAAGATGTACAGGGTCGTATGGTCCAAGATGTACAGGGTCGTATGGTCCAAGATGTACAGGGTCGTATGGTCCGAGATGTACAGGGTCGTATGGTCCGAGATGTACAGGGTCGTATGGTCCGAGATGTACAGGGTCGTATGGTCCGAGATGTACAGGGTCGTATGGTCCAAGATGTACAGGGTCGTATGGTCCAAGATGTACAGGGTCGTATGGTCGAGATGTTCAGGGTCGTATGGTCCAAGATGTACAGGGTCGTATGGTCCAAGATGTACAGGGTCGTATGGTCCGAGATGTACAGGGTCGTATGGTCTGAGATGTACAGGGTCGTATGGTCTGAGATGTACAGGGTCGTATGGTCCGAGATGTGGGCCATACGTCCAAGGCCGTGGCTGTGACGTAGTAAACAATTTACTTCAAAATAGAACTATCTATTCCAACCACTCCCCATAAGTATCATACTGAAGTAGTCACCAGAGGGATAATTATAATACCCATCTCATAAAGCAATTTACTTCAACAATAAGAATGGGGAACTAAACTCTTTGAAACAAGTCAATAAATAAACACATTACAGTAAGATAAGATTCTTGTATTTACACTCACAATGTGTAAACATTTCCTCTGTAACCTTTTCCACCACTGCCCACGGAATAACATCGTGCGCTGATCTTTGGAAAATTAATAAAATCTTCTTTACTTGTCATACTTTGGCCGTAGAGGGCAAAAATATGTAACTAATAACAGAGCCTCACCCATCTTCCAGGCTCCTTCCTCTATTCCTTCCCCCCCCCACCCTCCATCAGGAGGGGGGGACTATTTAATTGCGTATATTTTATTAATTATACAATCCATCCTCCTAATAGAACATCATAATTTACATATAATCTTCTTAAGTTAAAAAATTGTCGTACTAGAAAATGGCAGTGGCTTGCGAAGTTGAGATACTGTGTCGTTTTCTGTTTGGGGTCCTCTGGTAGTTTAGAAGCAGGAACTTTAGTATGACAGTTTATGCACGTTGGGAAACCTTAGGAGGACGGGCTGAACTATAAAGATATGCTGATATGTGGTCGTATAATATTATCAGGGATAAAGCAGGAGAGAGAGAAGTGTGATGTTTGAAGAGAGAGGAGGAGAAAGGGAAAGATGTTAGAGTGGAGGAGAGATTTTCAGAGGGAAGGAAAAGAGATGTGAGGGGAATGTTGGGGAAGAGTGGGGAGGAATTTGCAGGTGTGAGAGGGGTGGGATTGGAGATTGGAAGAGAGGGAATGACGGGGAGAGGAGACGGGTAAGAGTGGAGGAGAGGGGAATAAGGAATGTCAGATGAGAGTGAAGGGGTGTAACACCGTAAAGGTGTTTTGGTTTAGTTTATTTTATATATATATATAGTACAGGAGTCAAGCCAGACAAGGATTTGAAAGGCGCCAGTCTGTCGACCTGAATCTCACACCTCTAAGCGTTAATGACCTCAATTGACCTGAAGTCAGCTCATGCGAATTTCACCTTGCTTCTGTAATCTGATAATTGTAGCCTGATAGCCTTCAAACATGCCNATATGTGAACCCCATTTAGCCAACACAATATCTCCTTTACATCTCACCATACTATATAATATTACTGTCTACCAGTTTTTAGCCCCTGTAACACATTGTAACGTAACGCGAAATCAAATTTCTACAAACCAAATATCATTTTTAAATGAAGTTTGACTTAGTCAATCTCCTTTACATCTCACACTATATAATATTACTGTCTACCAGTTTTAGCCCCTGTAACACATTGTAACGTAACGTGGAAATCAACTTCTCTGTTGACCAATTAGCATTATTGAAAATGTGAACCATGTTTAGCCATTACATCCAAACACAAGTAAAAAAATATTACCACTGCCCTGTTTAGTTCTTGTAACACATTATATCGTTACGTAACGCAACGTGGAAAAAATCATCTTTCTATCTGATAACCGAATAACATTTTTGTAAATGTGAAGCTTTGTAGATTTAATTTTAAACAAAGGTGTGTCACTAGTCCACAAACTAAGAGTGGTGAGTCAGGAAGAATGTCTTTGTGAAATATGCACAGAAGAGTTTGGGGAGATGTGTTCACCACATACAAATTCTAATATTTTTTTTTGTTAACTGCGTGATCACAACATATACCTCCTGATCTCTTCTCCTGCCTCGCACTAGTCAATAAGCACAATTTTGTATAATTTCTCGACTAAAATACCACTCTGAAACATCTTTACTCTTTATTTTTTCATTGTCACGTGCACTGCCATCAAAGGAAATCTCACTAGTGCATGGATGTTTTGTGTGTTAAATATACGAACCTTTCCTAGCTTAACATTTTTCTTTGTGAAACTTATATGTGATGATCATATTCTTTCCCGATGATCACTCCAGAGTCCACACAATAACCCACACATCACCCATCTTCAGTTTTCAAATCACAGCTCGCATCTAATTTACTGTTATTTTTTTTTTGTTTGCAGAAACTATGTTTTGAGAATATGCACAATGTGACCAATTACTGTTCGTATCATCAAAGTCCTTTCAGTCATCAAAACAAGCAGAGGTGCAGCATAATCCACCAGAGATCTGATGTATGCAAGGTACATCATTTTGACAGTTCTGACACCGACCCGCCTTATCGAGATGACTGTGCGCAACAGTAGCCCAGCGAAAACATAGACTTTTAATATCGTATCAAGACAATGACACAGAATGTTCAGCACTCATAATAATTTTATTCAAGCACTGATAACATAGCATTATGTAAGATTTTTCACATTTCATATCGCGTGTGCGGATTTAGTTTTAACAAAAAAGTGAAGCACGAGAACATGATCTAATAGGGTTGAGATAGGAGGAAAGGCTTTGCAGAAGATCGAAGAGCTGAGGAGACATGTTCGCTACCTACATTACTATTATTTCTTGAAGACCTGCAGACCTGACCAGAAAAAAGCAGTCAGTCAGTCAAACATTTTATAGTTTATAGTTTTTCACTTTAAAAAACAGGGACTACTAGTCTTCAATTTTTTCTTCTATCAAATCAAATAGCCATGAGGGCTACTACTACATGACTGCAGGAGCGAGCATTTCGAGCGGTGCACCTATTGTTGGTGTCTTTCGCATGACTAGGTTAGGGAGCACAATATCCCACATTATACCTGCTACTAGTCAATAAACACAATTTTATATCATTTCGTGACTAAAATAGCACTCTGAAACTTTGAGAAACTTGTATGTGTTGATCATATCCCCGACTCCGCACAAATAACCCACACATCACACAACTTCTGTTTTCAAATCTGAGATCGCATCTAATTTGATGCTTTTTTTCAGAAAACTAAGTTTTGAGAATATGCACAAAGTCACCAATTACTATTCGTATCATCAAAGTTATTCTCAGAGTTTTTTTTTAGTTTTAAAAAATACTTCCACCATCCTACATCCATATTGAGAGAGAAGGTAAACATAAGTTGGTTATTGCATCTAGTTTTTAGAAGGGTTTGAATAAAAAGTCATGTTCCATAAAAAATAATATTTTACAGCGTCCATTATTTATGAGCAGTAAGAGGGAAACGGGATCCACACATACAATTTCCAAGCATTACAACGCAAACGAGGTAAACATAACATGAAAAAACGACAATGATGTAGTATGCATTTAGTCAGTTAGTCAAAACTTAACATATGCGATATGATTTCACAGTTTTAACCTTTGCAAGTTTTTTCAATGTTTTCTCTTCACTTGTGCTAAGTGAGCCAGACAAAATGTGGCATTGCATTCCCTCTGGAAGACAGAAGAGTTTGGGGAGACGCGATCACTACCCACTCTACCTCCTCCTCTTTCTCTTATTAGTCAGTAAACATCCTTTGCATCATTTCTCGACTAAATAGTACTCCAAAACATATGTGGTCATTTTTATTGTCATTGTTCCACTTATAGTCAACAATTTGTTTCACAGAGTGATGAGTTATGCATAGTGACGAGATTTCACGGTGAGCATAGTTTTAAGAGAGTTCACACAAGAGAGTTCACACTGTATTAATTACGGTCGTGGTTATGTTATGTTATGTTTATGAAAATCATTGCTTCTTATTTTTAGCCATTTTCACTTCGCTCTGCTTTTCAGTCTTCTCATGTTCTTTCAAATAAAGTTTG
>WNGS01083658.1:56485-68901 GCA_020271785.1 Procambarus virginalis
TTTAAAGAAAATGAATAATATATCGTTTGTTTTAATTCAAACGTTTTAAATTAATTTATTAATTAATTATGGTTTTATTTACTTATTTACAAGAAGGTATGTTGGGGTTGAGAAATACATAATAATTTAGTTAGTTTAGTTCATTTATTATGCACCCCATACCCATCCCGTGGGCGTAGTAAAAGGGTTACAGAGGCACATAATGGGCTCAGGGACTGAAACCCACAATTCATTTAGCTAAGCAAGTTACAATCTTGATGAGTAGTTACAAAATTCAATATAAGTCGTCACATAACAATGGGTTAATAATATAGGACGAGCCAAGCCCGAGGCCAGGCCGAGGACAGGACGGGCCGAGAATTCAATATAAGTCGTCACCATCAACAATGGGTTAATAATATTTGATTAACATTCTTACAAAGTCACCGATTCTGCGATCTGTACACAGATCTTGGAATACCACTATTTTTTTATTAACACGCTTATATATACACAGCAATGTGCTGCTACCCTATTCTATATGAAAGATTACACAGTGTAGATAAAAAACTTGCTATAAGTTCATAAAATATTTCCATCTCACAGGATTGTTAGTCATATATGGAATCATGGGAGAAAATACCAGCCTCAGTACAAAACATATCATCTGTGACTAAAAATCAAGTGAGAACATAAAATGTTAGGCTGATCTATTAGCCCCCACTAGCAAAATCTGGGTACAGCACAAGAATATCTTCCAATATTCCTGAGTGTATGAAGTAATTACAAAGCTCAAAGTACCTCATACCATATGGTCTGAAGTCACTTATGTGGAGTATGTCCCAGCTCTTGTTCACACAGTTTTCAGTTGGAATGTTCACCATTGTGGGTTTCATTACCTGCAGCCATCTGCCATAGATATCGATATCCTAGACTAATTCTGGCAATTACAATGTTACACTGTCTAGTGGATGTTTTATGCTGCCCGTACATATAATTCTCGGTTGGACAAGAGGATTGAAGCTGTAGAAAAATTTGCTTTGGCAAACAGATGAGGTGTAGTGGGGAATGAAACTGAGGAGGGGGGGGGGGAAGAAAGTAAAGAAAAGGATTGAGTACCATGGATGGAAGAGTCTCAGGCCAATAAACTATCCACTAATGATGGCAGTGTTCAACCCCGTGTGGTGGAAAATGTTGACGGAGAAGCTCAGGAAAAATGGTTCACAAAAGTAGATTTTGTATTTATATATATATATATATATATATATATATATATATATATATATATATATATATATATATATATATATATATATATATATATATATATATATATATATATATATATATATATATATATATATATATATATATATATATATTTAGAGAGTTCTTACATTCTTGTATAGCCACTAGTACGCATAGCGTTTCGGGCAGGTCCTTAATCTTAGTTTTCCCCTGGCACGTGACCCACCAAATAATTTAACAACCAGGTACCCATTCACTGCTGGGTGAACAGAGGCTACAGTTAAGTATTGGCACCCAGTCAATCCTCCCCGGCCATGATACGAACCCAGGTCAAAGCGCTTGCAAAGAGTCGGGCGAGTGAGCCACGGGGACTACTAATTTGAAGACAGTTCAGAATAGAGTATACCTTTGACACAGTGTGCTACAAACTCACACTGCATCTTGTACTACCCACTTCCCCAATATTAGTACTTAAGACATATATCTTAACCTGTGTAATCACATGCAGACAATGATTCACAATAACGGGGCTGAAGAATGTTGACCAACCACACACTAGAAGATGAAAAGACGACGACGTTTCGGTCCGTCTTGGACCATTATCAAGTCCATTGTGATGAGACGAGGTAGTAATATTTGTAGTCACCTCTGTCAATTTCAAAGTACTACTTCCTGGTAGTACAGTTGGGTTCGTTCTCAACGCACATTGGAGAATTCGGGGATCGAATCCCGGGTGGGACAGAAATGGCTGGGCACATATTCTTTCACCTAATGCCTCTGTTCACCCAGCAGTAAGTATATAGGTACTCAGGAATTAGTCAGCTTGTCGTGGGGGTTGCATCCTGGGGGCGGGGTCAGGAATTCAACCATTTGGGGGGCGGGGGAACCTCGATATAATCCAAATGTGTATGAATACATACAGGCTTCCTGTCCCCCGATACAATTGTGGGGAGCCAAGTATCGCCCCAATACCCAAACCAAGCCTCGCTCCAATACCCAGTCGGGCATATGCTTAGGTACCCAGCAACTGGTTCTCTCAAAGGTCATATTATGCACCTACTTGTCCTCCACCACCACCACCCATCTACAACCCATACCAAGCCCCCACACCCCTTTCACCACCCCCCATCTACAACCCATACCCAGCCTCCACACCATATAGTATATATTTTCCAACTCAGTCAAATTCTATCTCATACCCACTTTTTCTTTGATTAGGCACGTACGGCTAAAGTCCCATCCTATCCTAACTCTCTCACCTGCTATCTTGTGTTCTCATAATATTTACTTGGTTATTGGGTTCTCTCTCTCTTCCGTTCTCTTTTGTCTTGAATTACATATACCTCGCTCCTCATTTTACATTTATATTTTAAAACATTCTCTTTTCCACTCCAGGTCTGTATCCACCAACACCACCGCACAACCATACCAACGGAATACAAATGCTTAGCCCTATTTATAAAATCACCACAGAACTATACCCACTCACGACCACCAATCAACCATACCCACCAAGAACAACACCTCATGGCTAATCAGGAAATTTACGTCAGCCCTGGTTTAAGATCTCTCTCTGGAGGGTCATTAAGACCACTACAAGTGCTTACTGATCAACTAGCAAGTATACTGTAATCCTGAACACAGTCCAGGACTGAACGAACGAACGAACGTCAACAACACCTGTCGGCCCTGCCCTCCCTCCTCTTTTATCAGCTGTTCTTTGAGCTCTCGGCTATCAACAAATGATGTAGCATCAACCGAAGGCAGCTAAGTACACAGTGACCCAAATGTGATTGAAAAAACCAACAAGACCAACCCGTATTCTCTCATTTCGACCTCACTAGTGTTGCTCCCTGGAGCTAGGAAGCTGTACCCGACGTTCACTGCTGCCTCATCAACGAGTCTTCCCTATTGTTCCTGCCTACATTTATGCTGCTACCATGCATAATAAGACCGGTAAGGCCCTTAAGAAAGGAAGCACACCAAACAGGAATAACCCTACTAGCCAGACTAGCAACATGATTAGTTCAGCTTTCTCCCCCTCGGTGGCCGCCGTGGGGGGTACCGACTCTCCCCTCGTCAACAATAACATACAATCCCAGCTGGGCGCAGCGCCGTCTCCGACACGGGCCATGCAACTGTTATGTAGCCATATGGACCAACTTAAACGAGCAGCTGCCCCTTGTTCTGACTTCAAGCGCCTTGCTGATAACCCTTGGCTCAAGTTATTAACTCAAGTACATGAAGATCAAATGTCGGTAATCAAAGAGCAGTCGGCCTTAATAATGAACCTGCAAGGTTCATTATTATCTTTGCAGAATGAAGCTGGAGCCTTAATCAAGAACAACCAAGATCTATCTACCAAAGTCGTCCACCTCGAGCAAGAATTAAACCTTCTCAAGAACACAGTCACTAACTTTAATCCAGATGAAACCACTAGAAAACAGGAAGAAATATTACAAAAGTTTGAGAACCATCTGAACAACCTACAACACCAACACACTGTTACCCAAGACGAAACAGACCAACATAAACTACTTGAGTCTGTAATTATCTCTTCACATGATTTTCCCCAAGAAACTGATGGAGAAGACTGTGCTGCCATTGTGATCAAGGTATTGCAGGATAAGTTAAGGTATTCAATCCAAAAAAGTCACATCAAATCAGCTTATAGAGTGGGTACCAAATCATCTGGTACAAATAACCGTAGAATAAGAATTAAATTAGATAGCTGCTCCCGCAGGTCTGATCTTATCACATCTGCAGTCGCTAGTAAATCCTCTGTTTATGTAAATGAATGTCTGACCAGGTTCAGGCAAAATCTCTTTTTTAAGCTGCGTGGTTTCTGCAAAAATTCCACTAGAATTAAGCACTGTTTTGTGCGAGATGGTAAAATTATAGCTAGGAGGACTGACATTGGAAAAACCTATTCAATAACCACTGAAGCTCACCTTAATTCTTTCCTTAGTGACTGTGGGATATCTGCTGCATAGCCAGAACTCAAATTATAATCTCATTTAACTACCATTGTGTACTTTAGCTCTGCCTTTCCTTTCAAAAGGTTTTAACCTTAGTTAAAAAAAAAAATTGTCATCTTTATTATTGTCTTCTTTCATTTTACTCCCATGTTCCATAGTACACTGGCTTTGCCTGTGTCCTCTAGTATTAACTTCATTATCCAGTGTTCCTGAGTGTATCTCTATTTAAACTACCTCATTTTGTTTTAATGTAACTTTAGTATTAAACTATAGTGTACTTGTAATAGTATAGTAAGCAAGCTTTTCATTTTATAGATTTCATAATTGCTTTTTACTTTTTTTGGTCATCTATTGTTATTAATTATTCTACTTCATTTTTTACATTCCTAGTTCCCATTAAGTTTATTACTTAAATTACCATTAAGTTTATATTGAGATTTTTTTTCTACTTTTCTTTATTTTCTATTTTGTTTTTTTGGCACTCTTGCCTTTTTTTCCTGCAACCAGCCTTTTTATGCAGACAAGTATAGACCCAGAACTAAACCTCTTATCCACTATCTATGACAATCATCACTTTAATGATCAAAATTGCAGATATTTTACAGCACATGATGTAAACAATGTATTAACAAATAATCACAATATCTCTGTAATCAACTTGAACGTTAGATCCCTAGGTAAACACTTCGATGATGTTAGTGCCTTGATTGAAACTATTGACAACAAATTCTCTTTTATTATACTTACTGAAACGTGGTTGAAAGAGGATACTACTCAACTCTTTAACATGCCTAACTACTCAGCAATTCACAACTGTCGTCAAATTCAGAGAGGTGGTGGTACTGCTCTTTACTACCACCAAGAACTAACATGCTTAAATATAATTAGAACTAGAGACAGCTGTGGGGAGTATATCTTCGCCAGTTTCAGAGTCAAGGGTGCCGAGTCTGTCCTGTCTGTGGGTGCAGTCTATAGAATTCCTAACACTGATGTATCCGAATTCAATTCAAACCTTAGAAATCTAATACTCGATAACAGACTGAACAAAAACCATCTAATTATCGCAGGGGACTTTAATATTGACCTCTGCGAGCCTGAACACCCTACTGCTGTTAGCTTCCTCAACTGTATGAATTCCTGCTTCCTCATACCCTTAATCACTAGACCTACTAGAATCACTGATAGTACGGCCACGACTCTTGATCACATTTGGACCAACATAACCTCTCCGCTTACTTCAGGTATAATCACCGATAGCACTACAGACCATTACCCCACATTTCTCTCAACTAACATTATCAAACCACCTCTTGAGTCAAGGGAATTAAGCTTTAGGCTGCACAATGAAACTGCTATAGACAATTTTATAACTGCTGCTGATAATGTCAACTGGGAATCCGAGTTAGGTAACATAGGGGACATCAACCTAGCAGTGCAATCTTTTCTTCAAAAGACTCTTAACCTTTATAACACCCACTGTCCTAGGCTTTCAAAACAAGTCACAACCAAAAGGCTTAACAATCCTTGGCTTACAAAGGGAATCTTAAATCCATTAATAAAAAACATGACCTTGAGAAGAAGTATAGGTTAGGAACCGTCTCCAAAGAATTTTCAAAGAATTACTCGTTATTGCTATCTAAAATAATTAGACGAGCCAAAACTAAATTCTACGAAGATAAATTTACCCAAATAAAGAGCAACATTAAAAAAACTTGGAGCACAATCTCACAAATATTGGGATCAAAGAAGATTTTTAATAATAAACCAACACTCCTGTCCAGTAACGATGGTCAGCTTTCAGCCTCTGATTCTGCTATTGAGTTTAATAGGTTCTTCTCTTCTATTGGGTCATCCCTTGCAAATGATATTCCAACTTCCAGTACTGATGTTAAGGACTATCTTACAGGTAACTATCCACAGTCTCTGTACCTAAAGCCTACTAATTCCACTGACGTCAATGAGATAATCCTTTCCCTTAAAACCAAGTCTAGTGCCCTTGATGAGATACCAACTTTAATTTACAAAAAAGCCTCCAGATCTTTAGCCCCTGCTATTGCATTGCTCTTCAACAAGTCACTTGAACTCCAAACCTTTCCAGATATTCTAAAGAAAGCGAGAGTAACCCCTGTCCACAAATGTGGTGATCTCACAGATGTTAACAACTACAGACCTATATCAATCCTGCCTAACTTGTCAAAAATATTTGAAAAACTAATCTACAAGCAGCTTTACTCTTATCTAGCCAAACACAATATACTTAGCTCTTGTCAATATGGCTTCAGACCTAAAAAAAGCACTAACGATGCACTTATTAGTATGATTAACTTGATTCATGCAGCTCTTGATAAAAATGAGTTCCCTGTTGGGTTATTTGTGGACCTGCGTAAGGCTTTTGACACTGTCAACCACCAAAACCTTCTTCTTAAATTACATCATTATGGAGTCAGAGGACACTCCCTGCAATACCTCAAATCTTACCTTACTGACAGGCTCCAGTATGTTTCTGTGAATAATTCAATTTCTCCCACCCTACCCATCAACATTGGTGTTCCTCAGGGCAGCATACTTGGCCCTCTCCTCTTTCTCATCTACATTAATGACCTTCCAAATGCCTCCCAACACCTCAAACCAATTCTATTTGCTGACGACACAACCTTCATTTACTCCAGTCCTGACCCCCTTGCTCTAAATGCCACAGTAAATACTGAGCTAAATAAAGTCCATCTTTGGCTAACTGCCAACAAACTCACCCTTAACATTGACAAAACTTTCTATATTCTGTTTGGCAATAAATCCTCTAATCAAATAAATCTCAAAATTAACAATACCCAAATTTGTAACAAATTAGATGGCAAGTTCCTTGGCGTTCTCATTGACCACAAGCTGAATTTCCAGGGTCACATTCTAAATATATCAAAAAAAGTTTCTAAAACTGTTGGCATTCTCTCTAAGATTAGATATTATGTACCCCGACCTGCCCTGGTGACTCTCTATTACTCCCTCATCTATCCATATCTCAACTATGGTATTTGTGCTTGGGGTTCTACTACCCAAAATCATTTACGTCCTCTAATTACTCAACACAAAGCTGCTATTAGGACAATATCCAACTCTGGCCCCAGACATCACTCGGTACCCCTACTCAAATCTCTGAATATGTTAGATATTAAGTCACTGCACATTCTCTCATGTGTATCATACATATATAAAACGCTGAACTGTAATGCCAATCCTGAACTCAAAAGCTTCATTGAAGGTTGTAACAGAACCCATGAGCACCACACCAGAAATAAATACAGTTTTGATATTCCAAGAGTACGGCTTAATCAAACTAGAAATGCTCTACAAATCAAGGGACCCAGAATGTGGAATGACCTCCCCAACCATGTTAAAGACTGTACCTCTCTCAACCAGTTTAAGATTAAAACTAAACACTACCTAATAAATTCCTTGTAACCTACCTTACCCCTCTATTGTCAACCCATGTCTGTTATTTTTTTTAATCAATGCTGTTTGTCAACCTTTTGTATTTGTGCTGCTTTTTCAGTCATGTTCCCCCCTTTTTTTTTATCTTTATTTGTATTTGTTCTCAACACATTTTATTCTTTATGCTCAATTAGTATTAAGTTCTAGATATTAATGTTCTTCCTGCCCGAAACGCATTGCGTAATAGTGGCTTTAGGCATTGTATGTACTAGCTCTATCTATAATTCGATCCATTAATGTAACATCACTTGTATGTATATACCTTACCTGAATAAACATATTTATTTATTTATTTATTTATAAATAAACTTGCTGGCTGGTCAGTAGGCTATTGTGGTGGCCTTAATATCTCTCCTGAGGTTGATAAGCCTTATTGGTTCAACACCTAACCAAATGGCATTGTTAAATACAAGTTAATTATCTAACTGCTTACTCTGGTCTGTAAAGAGACCGCCTCGGTTATCCCTATGTTTGTTTCACGGACTTTATAGTAAAAAATCAGTGTTTACAAGACGGTCAACGGGTGAGGACGTCGTTCCGCTGCTCTCATCTCGCCTGAACCCTTGCCAGGGTAACACCTCTGCAACATTTCGCATTCTACACATCTCCACCCATGCTGGGTACTGAGATGGAGAATCGGTCAACAGAAGAACTGGCTACTCCCCACGGCAATATTCACATGGACACAGACTCAGAAAGCAGCCAGTCAGTAGAGTAATTTCAAGAAGTTCTAACCAGGGACTGAAGAAACGGAGAAGACAGGATGTGGGGCGTAGTGTTGACAGTGATAGTGTACCTAATGGAAACGACAAGAGAAATGAAGAACGACGCTGAGACTGATCAAACTAGTATCGACGAAAGGACAGAACGATGTCAGGAAGGTGAGGGTCAGCGAAGGTGGAGGCTTCTCTTCCGTGCCTCATGCATACTGGCCTACCACCACAAGTTGCTGTGGACAGTCAAACTTGGAAGAGAGCATCGCAAGTTCGAGCCCCTGCTGAAGGAAGGCGTGAACAGATCTTACTTAACGGTAGGTTCTATGGAGGCAGTTGTGTTTCTTACCCAGCAAGGATATGATGGAATTGTTATGCAAATACCGGAGAAGAACGAGAAGCTGACGAAGGTAACTATCTACAAATACCCTCAGATTCTAGACCCCGAATTCATCCTCGACGACCAACGATTTGTGTGGGCCAAGCGTCACCTTATTAAAGGTGAAGCTAGGAATCAGGTGGTGGCTCTAATGAGAGGTGAAGTTCCCGAGAGAGTGTTCATCACCGGGGCGGGCTACAGGCATATATGTAGCGAAGTATGTAGAAGAGCCCATAATATGCCTGAAATGCTGCAGATGGGGGCATAAATCCTGGAGCTGTCAAAATGATCCACGATGTCGTTTCTGCGGAAAGTCTCACCTCTCTAATGTGTGTGTAGAAACAGACTTAAGCTGGGTGAGAAAATAGTTCCCAGATGCTGCAACTGTGGAGGTGTTCACAACGCCAGCTCGGCTGTGTGTAGCAGGAGGCCGAGTATGGATGGTCCCCGGCCGGTGAATGTTACAGAGCAAGCAAGAGCTCTTACCCAGACACCGGGAGGACAGCAGAACAGTCCGCCTCAAACAGCGCCAGTGAACCGGACGAATGTGTGGGTAAAGGAGTCACCTTTACTTCGTCAGGCTCAAGCAACATGCAGCCACGCCACCACTCAGGACTCTGGCAGTGACAATGTAACGGTGAGTGAAGTGGTTACTGGGGCTCAGAAAGAGGGCCATAATGATATGGTCAAGGAGGTGTGGGCTGAACTAAGAAAAGTTGGCGAGTTCCTCCAAAATCTTGGGCAGAGAATCGAGTCCATCAGGCGAACTTAAACGTTCAGGTGAAGGTCAAAGAAAGTCAGGAAATAGTAGTTGAGGGCAATGCAACAATGAGTGATGAAATGAAAGACAGTGAAGTGTGTGTAATTGATGGTAGTCGTAGTGAAAGGAAGAACTCTATAATTAAATATAACATGAAGGAATCATTTGGGCCAATAATGGACGTCATGAATCTGAAAAAATCTCTTGAGAAACGCAATGTTGCTTTTACCGGTAAAGTTAGGAGGAGGTGGGAGATGTTATACAAGTATGGCTATCATTTAGTGAACATATTGGGGGATGACTTAGACAGTGAATTGGTTAATAATGGATCACCCTAGACTGAAATGTTGTCACGGAATGTTAATGGTTTAAGAAACAGGGTTACAGATGTTCATTGTTATGTATTCTGGAGAGATATAAGAATTTTGCACTAAGACTGTAATCTTTTGTTGAATTATCTGCATGTCTCGCAAATTGTCTATAAAGTATACCTAAGTCATAAAAGTATTTGTGGGTACGTCTGATACCTTACTACTTGTGTAAAGGAGGAAATATATATGTTTATTTCCCAGAATGTTTGGCAATATGTTTATTATTTGTGATGTGTGTCTATATATGTATGAACACCTTGTACTGGCGTGGTGAGAATAGCTTGAGCTACTTCATCCGTTTGTGTGTATTTTACCTTAATAAACTTATTTCAATTTCAATATAGTCAAAATAGCTCAACATTGTCTTCTTATATTTACCTTATCCTAATATTTTCAGGCTATTTTATACTACAAAATATATTATTTTTAGGGATAACATTAAATTTTGTATTAATAATAATATTGGCGTTATCATTAGTAGGCGACAATAACCCTAATTTTTATGTAAGTATAAAAAGATCCCAAAAGATATATTTAATATAATAATATTTTAACAATAAGTATATTTTACTAAAATTTAAAGTGTCTTTATTTATTTGGTATAAGACATCTACGCATTCTGAGACAATAACTCAGGACTAATTACAAAAATGACTAGGTTTCCCCCTAAAGAACTTTGCGCTCTCAGTTAGTCAAATGGGGAACTGGTTTAATTATTGCACTACATAAAACACGACAACAATCACGGCCTAAGATTCAACACGTATTTACACAGCTGCTTGCGAACCTATAAATCTTTTCTCTATCTTTCGCAGCTTTGTTTACATTTAAAAACAGTTCATGAGCTCCGAAGCACTACGAAATTGTTTATAACAATAACAACATTTGATTGACTAGTCTCGATTCTTGTAAACAGTTTCAAAAATTTACTTGAGGGCCACAAGCTCTCTATTGGCCTCACGAGGACAGGAAGCCAGCGGCTTGTTAAAGGTCCCTCCATTTGTCCTGAGGATTTTTTCAAGCTGTATATTAGAGTTCTACAGAGATTTTTTGTATTTACGGCTTCGGCGGGAAGGTGATTCCATGCAAAGTTCCATGCAAATGCAAAGTTGCCGAAGACTGAGATGTACAGGGTCGTATGGTCCGAGATTTACAGGGTCGTATGGTCAAAGATGTACAGGGCCGTATGGTCCAAGATGTACAGGGCCGTATGGTCAAAGATGTACAGGGTCGTATGGTCCGAGATATACAGGGTCGTATGGTCCGAGATGTACAGGGTCTTATGGTCCGAGATGTACAGGGTCGTATGGTCCGAGATGTACAGGGTCGAATGGTCCGAGATGTGGACTATACATCCAAGGCCGTGGCTGTGAAGTAATAAAAATTTACTTCAAAATAGAACTATCTATTCCAACCACTCCCCATAAGTATCATACTGAAGTAGTCACCAGAGGGATAATTATAATACCATCTCATAAAGCTATTTACTTCAACAATAAGAATGGGAACTAAACACTTTGAAACAAGTCAATAAATAAACACATTACAGTAAGATAAGATTCTTGTATTTATACTCACAATGTATAAACATTTCCTCTGTAACCTTTTCCACCACCGCCCACGGAATAACATTGTGCACTGATCTTTGGAAAATTAATACATTTTCTTTACTATGGCCGTAGAGGGCGAAAACATGTAACTAATAACAGAGCCTCACCATCTTCCAGGCTCCTTCCTCTATCCCTCCCCCCCCCCACCTTTCAGGAGGAGGGGGACTATTTAATTGTGTATACTTCATTATTATACAACCCATCCTCCAAATAGAACATCGTAATTTACATATAGTCTTCTTAATTAAGTTAAAACAATTGCCGTACTAGAAAATGTGGTGTAGTGGTAAGATACTCGCCTGGCGTTCCGCGAGCGCTTTGTCATGGGTTCGTATCCTGGCCGGGAGGATTTACTGGGCGCAAATTCTTAACTGTAGCCTCTGTTTACGCAACAGTAAAATGGGTACTTGGTTGTAACAACGATTCTTCGCGGCGGGGGATCGTATTCAGGGACCTGCCCGAAACGCCACGCGTACTAGTGGCTGTACAAGAATGTAACAACTTTGTATATATCTAAAAAAAAAATGGCAGTGGTTTGCGAAATTAAGATACTGTCTCGTTTTCTCTTTTGGGTCCTCTGGTAGTTTGGGAGCAGGAACTTTAGAACGACAGTTTCTTGACGTTGGGAAAACTTAGGCGAATGGGCTGAACTGGTCTTATAATATTATTAGGGATAAAGCAGAAGAGAGAGGTGAAAGGGAAAGATGTGAGAGTGGGGGAGAAAAGGAGAGAGACGGAGAGTGGGAGGAAAAGAGATGTGAGAGGGGGAGGAGTGGGGAGAATTTGCACGTGTGAGAGGGTGGGATAGGAGATTGGGAGAGGAAAGACGGGGAGAGGAGAGGGTAAGAGGGGAATAAGGAATGCCAAATGAGCGGGAAGGTGGAGAGAGAAC
>WNGS01083669.1:0-10493 GCA_020271785.1 Procambarus virginalis
GAGGACACAAATGCAAACAAGCCTGAATGGTCCCCAGGACTAGATACAACTGAAAACTCACACCCCAGAAGTGACTCGAACCCATACTCCCAGGAGCAAAGCAACTGGTAACTACAGGGCGCCTTAATCCGCTTGACCATCACGACCGGACATAAGGAAGTGATAGCCTGAGGCGCCCTGTAGTTACCAGTTGCTTTGCTCCTGGGAGTAATGGGTTCGAGTCACTTCTGGGGTGTGAGTTTTCAGTTGTATCTAGTCCTGGGGACCATTCAGGCTTGTTTGCATATCTATATATATATATATATATATATATATATATATACTATATATATATATATATATATATATATATATATAAGATAATAGGAAAACCAGGGATTACTGAACATCTTGTTTCAGATTCTTTACTTTAAAATGCATAACGTTTCGAATACTTCTTGTATTCATCATCAGATCTAAAAGAAAAAATAGAAATCACAATCAAATAACTGGTAAACAAAGAACTCATACTGAATATAACTGCCTATCAAAGAAAGGAAAATTATTAAAAAACAAAACACTTAAGCTTACTTAAAGTGATCAATACAAATAAAACTTATTAACTGTCACATAGATAAAAGCTAATTCAAAAACATTAAATTACAACAAGAATTATAACTACTACAACAAACCATACTATTAAACTTACGTGAAGTGATCAACTGGAGTGAGACTTGATAGCTACCACATAGATACTAAACACTATAACAAATATTCATATCCTGACTACAAATCTACAAAAATGTATATAAAATACAAACAGAATAAGCGACAATTATAAAATACTAATCAAAATCGTATAAAAACTCAAATATTAAATAAAACTAAATAACCAAAAATGTATTATATACCCTAAATAAAAAGATTATAATAATGTACAATGTCAAGACTTGAAATAAGTAAGAAAAGGCAAAAACATGGTAGACTAAACAAAATTATAATAAAATTAAACTACCAGAATGAACTATAAAGCAAATTACAGGGCCTACTGTGCACTACACAGTGTACAATTGAACAGCCGAAAGGTTGCTATTTAACAAAGGCCGCAGCTCCTTTATATAAGGATTCCATTACTCTCAAATCTGACTGGCCATTTATACAAGTGTCCAAAATTTTAAAATCAGATTCCAGCAGAGAATGATTAAACTCATAACAATGGTTTCTAATCTCCGAAAATGCTGGTTTAGACAATGGTAATCCAGTCCTAAAAGAAACTCCCCGGTGCTCAAGTATCCTAATCTTAAAGTTCCGAATGGAACTCCCGATATATCCAGCATTACAGCTGGAACAATTATACATATATACGATATTAGAGCACAGGGGGGTAGGCACTTTATCTTTAAATTTAAAATAAGAGCCTATGGTATTAGTGTTGACAAAATAAATCTAAAGTCTACTTGAGGATAACAATGCTGCAACATTTTCCTCAAACGACTCCTTACAGAAAAACTAATAGTGCCATAAAATGGTAATTAATATATTTAATATCCCTTTCTACTGTAGTAATCCTACACGATGGGTGAAACTTCTTATTTAAGAAATTCCTTATAAAGGTATAAATCATATGTAAATGATAACCTTTGTTTGAAAAAAATTTCACAAGAAAATTGATTTCTTGATCAAAGTTATTCCAATTTGAACATAAAACATAGGCCCTATTCAGTAGAGTATTAATTGCATTTTTCTTAAAGATATCAGGAACAAAAGAATTCAAATTTAAACCTAACCCAGTAAAAGTTGGTTTTCTAAAAACATTAGTGTTGAACCCATTAAGGTTTTTCACTTTGACATCAAGAAACGATAATGAATTATCCACTTCACACTCTGCAGTAAAACGTATATTACTATGTTGTGCATTAAGTTTCTCTCTAAATTTCTCAATATGACATTGGTCCTTAAATAACAAAAAAGTGTCATCTACATATCTCCTGTACAAGACTGGTTTAAAGGCCAAAGGACATTTATCAAGCCAATTTGTTTCATGAAAACTCAAGAACGCATTAGCAAGTGCAGGACCTAAGGGAGACCCCATTGCTACTCCATCGATTTGTTTATAATATTTATTATTAAACATAAAGACAGAGTCTTTAACCGCTAATTCTAACAACCGTCTGAATATTTTACTTCAAAACCCAGACACTAAATTAGTGTCAGCAAATAGCTGATTTATACAATATCAATGGTTTCCAACAGAGGAATATTAGTAAAAAGTGATTCAACATCGAAACTGGCCATTATAGTTGGGAACTCAAAATTTAAAGAGGAAAGTTCCTTAACAAAATCCTGAGAATTTCTCACAGTAAATTCATTATGCGTTAATGGTTCTAATAATGGAACCAGAAACTTTGCCAGTTTATAATTAAAAGTGCCAATCGCTGATAAAATAGGACGAATCGGTATACCCGTTTTATAAACTTTAGGTAACCCATATAAGATGCCTGGCTTAGAGCCAGTTGCAAGCAATTTTGTATAATCAAAAAGACAATCTTTCAGACCTCTTAAAACTCTATTTAGTTTATCCTCACATTTTAAAATATACGAAAAGGGGTCTATATCAACAAACTTAAATTTAGAGGGGTCTTCTAACAACCTTTCAACCTTATTTACATAGTCTAACTTGTCCAAAACCACTATACCCGTACCATTATCTGGTCTAGTAATACAAATGCTCCTATCCTTCTTTAAGCCAATAATACAATCCAATTTTCTTTTGTCAAATGGAGGGAATATAATATATATATATATATATATATATATATATATTATATATATATATATATATATATATATATATATATATATATATGTATATATATATATATAACTGAAAACTCACACCCCAGAAGTGACTCGAACCCATACTCCCAGGAGCAAAGCAACTGGTAACTACAGGGCGCCTTAATCCGCTTGACCATCACGACCGGACATAAGGAAGTGATAGCCTGAGCTATATGAACCACTTCCCCGCCGGCACCTGGATGGTTATCTTGGGCATAGCATTTTATCAAATCACCTCATTTTTTGGGGCAACACGTGAGGAACACAAATGCAAACAAGCCTGAATGGTCCCCAGGACTAGATACAACTGAAAACTCACACCCCAGAAGTGACTCGAACCCATACTCCCAGGAGCAAAGCAACTGGTAACTACAGGGCGCCTTAATCCGCTTGACCATCACGACCGGACATAAGGAAGTGATAGCCTGAGCTATATGAACCACTTCCCCGCCGGCACCTGGATGGTTATCTTGGGCATAGCATTTTATCAAATCACCTCATTTTTTGGGGCAACACGTGAGGAACACAAATGCAAACAAGCCTGAATGGTCCCCAGGACTAGATACAACTGAAAACTCACACCCCAGAAGTGACTCGAACCCATACTCCCAGGAGCAAAGCAACTGGTAACTACAGGGCGCCTTAATCCGCTTGACCATCACGACCGGACATAAGGAAGTGATAGCCTGAGCTATATGAACCACTTCCCCGCCGGCACCTGGATGGTTATCTTGGGCATAGCATTTTATCAAATCACCTCATTTTTTGGGGCAACACGTGAGGAACACAAATGCAAACAAGCCTGAATGGTCCCCAGGACTAGATACAACTGAAAACTCACACCCCAGAAGTGACTCGAACCCATACTCCCAGGAGCAAAGCAACTGGTAACTACAGGGCGCCTTAATCCGCTTGACCATCACGACCGGACATAAGGAAGTGATAGCCTGAGCTATATGAACCACTTCCCCGCCGGCACCTGGATGGTTATCTTGGGCATAGCATTTTATCAAATCACCTCATTTTTTGGGGCAACACGTGAGGAACACAAATGCAAACAAGCCTGAAACCAGTTGCTTTGCTCCTGGGAGTATGGGTTCGAGTCACTTCTGGGGTGTGAGTTTTCAGTTGTATCTAGTCCTGGGGACCATTCAGGCTTGTTTGCATTTGTGTTCCTCACGTGTTGCCCCAAAAAATGAGGTGATTTGATAAAATGCTATGCCCAAGATAACCATCCAGGTGCCGGCGGGGAAGTGGTTCATATAGCTCAGGCTATCACTTCCTTATGTCCGGTCGTGATGGTCAAGCGGATTAAGGCGCCCTGTAGTTACCAGTTGCTTTGCTCCTGGGAGTATGGGTTCGAGTCACTTCTGGGGTGTGAGTTTTCAGTTGTATCTAGTCCTGGGGACCATTCAGGCTTGTTTGCATTTGTGTTCCTCACGTGTTGCCCCAAAAAATGAGGTGATTTGATAAAATGCTATGCCCAAGATAACCATCCAGGTGCCGGCGGGGAAGTGGTTCATATAGCTCAGGCTATCACTTCCTTATGTCCGGTCGTGATGGTCAAGCGGATTAAGGCGCCCTGTAGTTACCAGTTGCTTTGCTCCTGGGAGTATGGGTTCGAGTCACTTCTGGGGTGTGAGTTTTCAGTTGTATCTAGTCCTGGGGACCATTCAGGCTTGTTTGCATTTGTGTTCCTCACGTGTTGCCCCAAAAAATGAGGTGATTTGATAAAATGCTATGCCCAAGATAACCATCCAGGTGCCGGCGGGGAAGTGGTTCATATAGCTCAGGCTATCACTTCCTTATGTCCGGTCGTGATGGTCAAGCGGATTAAGGCGCCCTGTAGTTACCAGTTGCTTTGCTCCTGGGAGTATGGGTTCGAGTCACTTCTGGGGTGTGAGTTTTCAGTTGTATCTAGTCCTGGGGACCATTCAGGCTTGTTTGCATTTGTGTTCCTCACGTGTTGCCCCAAAAAATGAGGTGATTTGATAAAATGCTATGCCCAAGATAACCATCCAGGTGCCGGCGGGGAAGTGGTTCATATAGCTCAGGCTATCACTTCCTTATGTCCGGTCGTGATGGTCAAGCGGATTAAGGCGCCCTGTAGTTACCAGTTGCTTTGCTCCTGGGAGTATGGGTTCGAGTCACTTCTGGGGTGTGAGTTTTCAGTTGTATCTAGTCCTGGGGACCATTCAGGCTTGTTTGCATATATATATATATATATATATATATATATATATATATATATATATATATATATATATATATAAGTGTGTGTGTGTATGTATGTTCGTTTGTACATAACCGCTAATCTCCGAAAGACCTTTACCGATTGCTCTGAAATTTTCACACAACGTTCCATTCGCATCCCAACAGGTTTTTATATACATACAACATACATGTTACGTCTGTGACGATGAAAAAAAACATGCTTTTTCTGAAAGACTGTTTTTCATGTGTTTTTTATGTGAGGGAAATCTTCGAAACCACTTTACCGATTGCTTTGAAATATTGATACAACGTTGCAGAGACGAGTCGACCGAGCGGACAGCACACTGGACTTGTGATCCTGTGGTCCTGGGTTCGATCCCAGGCGCCGGCGAGAAACAATGGGCAGAGTTTCTTTCACCCTATGCCCATGTTACCTAGCAGTAAAATAGGTACCTGGGTGTTAGTCAGGTGTCACGGGCTGCTTCCTGAGGGTGGAGGCCTGGTCGAGGACCGGGCCGCGGGGACACTAAAGCCTCGAAATCATCTCAAGATAATGAGAGAAGATTGCATTCGAATAAGCACGTTTTTGTATATATCTACTATACACATTCCTCATCTGAAACAGGAAAAAACATGCTTGTTTTGAAGAACAGCGCCATCTGTTGGACGTAGGAGCAACACTGTAATCTGTAATCTCCGAAAATAATATCCGAAAGTTCTTCGCCGATTGCTTTGAAATTTTGACAGAACGTTCTATTCAATTAGACGCGTCTTTTATATACCTTCTATATAGATACCACTCCTCTGACAGGTAAAAACATGCGTTTTTGAAAAACAGCACCATTTGTTTCACATAATAGTAACATGCATGCTATACTAAATATGTCACGAATTCCATTTCAATGCTTCCGATTGCATTGATAAATTTTATTTTCATAGATTTCGATTTTGTTTTTGTTTTTTAATTATTTTGTGTGACATTGTGTTGGAATTGAGCTGTGTAGTTTAACATACTGTTCATTTCGTTAGTATAAATATAGATGCTACACCTGTGACAGGTAAAACTAAGCTTTTCTTGAAAAACAGTACCATCTGTTGCATGTAAGAGCAACACACATGCTATACTAAATCTGTTACAATTTCATTTCAATGTTTCTCATTGCATTGATAAATTGATTTTTTATAGATTTTGATTTATTTTCATTTTGATTTAATTATTTTGTGTGAATTGCGTTTGAATTGGGCTGTGTTATTTACCATACTGTTCATTTCGTGAGTATAGTTTTTTTTTATTTTTGCATATTTTCATTTCATTTTTTAACTGTTTTTCTTATATTTCAGTGATGGGAACTTCAGATCACTTGATGTTCCAAATTTTCTGATGGAAACATCAGACCATTTGGGAAGGCATCGGACGAGGGAGTGGGGAATGGGGAAGTGAGTGGGGATGACGAGGGAACAGAAGTGAGAGATGGTGGGGAGGACGAGGGGACAATGGAGGGGTAATGGTGGGGAAGGACGAGGGGACGGGGGAGTTTGGATGGTGAAGACGAGGGAATGGGGGAATGGAGAATGGTGGGGAAGACAAAGGAAGAGGGGATGGTGGAGTGGGGAATGGTTGAGAGGCCGAGGAGACGGGTGAGGGGAGAATGGTGGGGAGGACTGGGGGACAGGGAAGGTTGCTTCCCTGATTATACAGATTCATTTTGGTCGCAATACTAAATAACGAGTTTCGAGAAGAATGAGTAAGTTCATTCCAGGACTTAGAAACCCTTCATATGAACTGAGATTAAGAAATTTACATTCTGTAAAAAGGTAAAGTGCAAAGAGTAACATGATTAAAGTAGATAAATTATCGGAAGTGTATAACAATGGAAATAAGAAGGATATAATAATGGGAGCTTTAGTGTTAAATATAACAACACAAAACAGAACACGAAACAATGATATCAGATTCAGAAGTTAACATTCAGAGAAGTCCTAGGTAAATATTGATTTAGAAAGAGGGTTGTTGTCTTATGGAGCAAACTTCCAGATAACATATTCACTTGATTGTTTCAAGCGCAGGACGGACATATATATATATGTGAATGCATCTGGGTGGATATAAACCGAAGCTACTTCATATTGGCCAAAACGCCTTCTAGAGTTTTCTTTAATTTTATACTGTTATGCTCGTATAGTTCTTGTACTTTATATCAGCTTTCAACTCGTCCTCTAAACAAAGATTCAAAGTCCATTCCATGCACCCGCCAAACCCGTTAATGAATAAAAAACGGTTTACACACGACTCACACCTGATGACGTTCGAACACTTCTGAAACAAGTGCTTCACTGATAAATTATGTTCGAACCACAACGCTGTAAATACTTCACCCACGTACTACAAATACACATAATCGCCAACAGAACCTAAATTTCTAACCAAACCTATGCCTATATATGCACAATATGCTAATATATTATAAAGTTAATTTATATTTGAGAAAATTCCCGTTTTGAACAAAGAGCATACTAAAATTTATGAATGCTTCTGTGGGGTCGGCAGCTGGATGTAATGGACTCGAGTCGAGCAAGGGTTGAGTACTGAGTGCAAGTCCCACGTGCACAACGTCTATAGTCGATATTATAACCTTTGTATCAATGCGGTGAGATGTGTTTGCCAGTAAACTGAAGAAAGTATAGGGCACTGTTCCATATTAACATCGTTCTCCAAATACGTGTATTGAAAATACACAAAATATGTTTAATCTTTTAATGAGAGCTTAAATAAAAGAATAGCAATAATAGACAGGGTTGTTCCTTATTAAGTTTCAGGTCAGCTGAAATAAGTGTTAATTTATCCTCCAGATACCAATAAGACTTTAGAAAAGAAAATGCACAACTACACCAAAAGTTTATCTAGGAATCCTAAACATAACATTTACTCTAATTACATTTAACAGACATAATTATGAGTAAAAACTGTGCACATTGGGAGCTTACCAGTCGGTGACGAGCTGGAGGTTGGCAGTGTACTTCCTGAAGGTGCTGCGGCGGGCGGCCAGCTCAGCGCCATCCTGCAGGTTCTCCCCCACCACCCACACGTACCTCAGCTCCTGCAGCGCCCTCACCAGCTGCTCCGTCAAAGTCAAAGTCATTAACCCAGACAATTATCGTGTTGACGAAAGGGTTACTTGCATTATCTTGAGACTCGGGGTCAAAACAGATATCTCAAATGGTTTATATAGTTCAAGGTAACGCCCATTATCACATGAAGAAAGATAACGATTAGTGGAGAGATTGGCAGAGACATGACCCCTGTGTATTTACTATTTATGCCTGCAGAATTGAGCTGTTAGCTCTTGGACCCGCCTTTGTAAGTACTCGATTGTTCCATAATTATGTCTACTACATATATTTCTCTGTAACACACACTCACACACACACCAACCAATCCTCCTGTTTATATAGTACTTTTTGTAACTATGTGCACCATAGTGCAAACATTGACGTACTAAGCAATTGGAGTAGAATTTTGTACTATTGACTTAATGGTGTGAGAAAAAAAAGCTATGCAACAAACAAATATTCCGAGGTCAAGTATAGCACACATACGTACTATATTAGCCCTCAGACAGCGTGTATTAGGCCTAGTAATGTTAAGTTAGATTAGTTTAGTTTGTCTTTGCAACATAAATATAAAATCTTTTCTGAGTTGTACAAATTTAATAGTTGTTGGAAACTTCGACACTAGATTACTAACCACAAAATTTATTAGAAGAAATGGGTTTTGGGACCGTTAAGAGAAAATGGGAAACACATGACCTCATCAAAATATTCATGTAAGCTCTACACATATCCCTAAAACGAACAGTCTAGTGAATAAACTTTTATAGAAAAATGTTCTCTACGATTGATTTATCTTAATGAATTTTACTTTAAAATTAAAGGTTCCCCTCCCATTGTCAATAAAAAGACAAAAAGTAGAACCATATTTCTGGGGACGATGGAAGGACAAGGGAGCCTGGGCGACAGAATGTAAAAAAAAAAAAGAGGCTGACGAGATTGTGTGTAAACAATGGTCATGAAGGTTCTGAGATACACGACACTACAAAGACCTGATATTTCAATCGCTCAACAGTGATTCTGCCACAGGGATCTTATCTATAACAAGGAAGTGCTCAGTGTCCGACAAAACACCATATATTTTAGTTTTATGGCCATATATAACTTTTACATAGATTAGTTGGTTATGCAATATGACAACACCAAAACACTAGTAAGCCTAGTTTTACCAATTACAGTATCCTAATTAATACATTAATACATATCCTAATTACGTCATATTTTATTGACTATAATAGTCGAACAATTGTTACTGTGTAAAATTCCATAAGGTAACCTGTGACGAACTGAAGAAATCACAGCAAGCTGTTAGCACCTACAGTGATCCTGAACAGACACCATATTTGCTTAAACATGAGGCGAGGAAAGGCTAAAGGAGCTGAACCTCACATCCCTGGAAAACAGAAGAGTAAGGGGAGACATGATAACCACCTACAAAATTCTCAGGGGGAATTGACAGGGTGGACAAAGACAAACTCTTCAGCATAGGTGAAGAGTTTCACCCCATACCCTCCCTGTCACACCCCTCATCCCAGTATCCTCTGAGACCCTGTTATCCACCTCACAGATCCTCACACCCATGGAACAGCTTCCCCCACCAGCAGAACACTCACCAAGGAGGCGATTTGAGAAGAGACAGAAGAAAGTGAGCATCAAGGCAATGAACACTAACATAGATGGAATTACAAACAAAGGAAATGAGCTTGGAGAATGGGTACTAGACTAGAGGAAAACCCAGACATAATAGCCCTCACAGAAACAAAGCTAACGAAAACCATAACAAATGCAGTGTTCCCACTGGACTACTATGTTATGAGGAAAGAGAGGGAAGGAAGAGGTGGTGGTGGTGTAGCTCTGCTGGTAAGAAATGGCTGGGATTTTGAGGAGATGGTTATTCAGGGCTGTGAAGGTTTCAGTGACTACATAGCAGGTACCATAACAACTGGAGGGCAAAAAATTATAGTCGTAGTCATATATAATCCACCACCAAATGACAGAAGACCCAGACAGGAATATGATAATAACAACATGGCCACCATTAACATAATAGAGAGAGCGCTTCTGTTGCTAGCAGGAATGGATCTGGACTACTAATTATGAGAGACCTCAACCATGGGAAGATAGATGGGAGAACAGAGACCCGCATGGAGGACCAGAAACATGGAGAGCTAAGCTGCTAGACATGGCGACAAGAAACTTTCTAAGCCAGCACATCAAGGAACCAACAAGAATGAGAGGAGAAGATGAACCAGCAATGCTTGATTTGATATTTACCCTAAATGAGTGGGATATAAGGGAAGTTAAGATGGAAGCACCCTTGGGAATGAGTGATCACAGTGTATTGAACTTTATGG
>WNGS01083671.1:0-16113 GCA_020271785.1 Procambarus virginalis
TAATCTGAGTTGTACTGGTATTGTACAGCATGCTAGTGGGGACTAGTGTGTCAGTAGACTCACGTCTAGGGACGCCTGGCGTTTGATGTCTGGTCACTGTGTGTGACAACAAGTTTTGAGCTGTGGACCCGCGAGAGTAGCGAGGGAAATAGTTCTGGGTCACGTGATGTGGCTGTAGGTTTAAGGCGTAAGAGTAACCATTAATTAAGCTCTCACGAGCAGTAATTACAGTTTACCCGATAGGAAGTTCAAATGTATCTATCAGTGAATTATTTTAATGAATAGTGCGTGTGAATTGTGTACGGTATCGCGTATGAGTAATTGTCTCAACACGGTGAAGGTAATATCAATTATTATCTGTCATAAGAGCAAGCAGATTGAAAACTATTTACGTTTTTGGTTTAGAAGTGACATTGAAATTACCATCCTTGTTAAGTAAAGGTTATTTATAACGACGTTGTGAGTTTTTGTCTTGTTCTCAGTGGATTATTGTCAGTTCCAAAGTTTTTTTTATTTTTTGTTTCAACAATCCGTTTGTTGGGGTCGCACCGTTTTTCCTAGTTGCTCGGACGTAGTTTATTGCATCATGAGGTTCTTTCTGGATAGCACGGTTCAGGAGTCAGGTGACGACCCACAAGGTGCAGGTGGTGGGGTCACATCAGGTCACATGCTGGGTAGCCTTCCCGTGTCCCCCCCCGATACTCAGCAGCCTAATGACATCACCCCTCCCCCACTTCCCCCGCAGACCGTCCCCCCATCCCACCACCACCCCAGGGACGCGGCGGCCTGCAGCTTCCCCACATACCCCTCCCCAACCACCCCCCTCCCACCTTACCCATCCTCAGAAATTAGGAAGCGCCTCTCTGAACCCCTGTATGTGAACCTTCCGGCAGGGCGTGTACATACGCCTACCCAGGGTCCACCCAGGGGTCCCCTCAGGGGTCCACTCAGGTGACTGTCCCACCAATACCACCCCACCTCTTCCCCCTCGCAACCCCAACCTTGGTCATACGACCAAACCCTCCTCTACCATCCTATGCCTTGCCCAGAACCAACCCCTAGTATCCCCTGCCTCACACCAACATCACCCTACCCAACCCTACCCCCCACCTGACCCTCACTATAACCCTACCTCACACCACCCTCCCTCCCCATTACCACCCTTCCCTAACCATTGCCAACATCTACACTCCATGTCCCCTGCGTCTCATGGTATGCGTCAGCCCTCATTTTCATCATTCTCATTGCCTAGACCAGTGTTGCCCAAACTAATTTGCAAAGAGTTCCCTACAAATATAGTGGAACGGAACCGGAAAATAGACGACTGGCTAGGGCAAGTAGGTTCATGTTTGTCAGCTGCCCAGGATGACTGGGTGAAAATTAACTTAGCAGCGGGAGCTTGTATAGACCCTAATGGTTCAATAATGCAGACCAAGAGTTTCAATATTGCAAACATGGCCAGAGTTTGTGTTAGCGATTAAGAGACGCTATAAGAGAAAATAACAGAGGAAACAGCTAATAGGTATTTAGCTAGTTTAAAACGAGGCCCGAACGAAACGCTCAAAGATTTTGGAACTGAATATTGCGGAGAGTGCGTGACTTGAGGTATGAGTTAGGCTACGATGACCTGAGAATTAGTCAGAAGGCTAAACAACTGTTGTGTATGTCAATCCCCGGGACACTTGGAGCTCACGTTTCGGCTGCAAGTGTAACGATGGATTACTATAGCTTAATAGAGTACGCTACGGACTTGCAGAATATTCAGGGGCAGTGTAAGGATACAAATGACACTAGACAATCCTCTATGTCCAAGCGGTAGATACGACCAATGCACATCGTGTTAAGGAGAGCGTAGGTAACTCTCTAGTAACCAGAGGGAGGGCACCATAGAGCGGGTCCGCCTCCTCACTGGTACTACACTTATGACCCCAGGTGTTGGAGTTGTGGTGGACGAGGCCACAAACGAGATGACTGCCCCAATAATAAGGAGGAATTATGAGATAAGGCCCCCAAGGAGGAAGGGCGGCCCACTTTTGAAGTGAGGGTGTGCGGGAAGAGGTTGACTGCATTCCTGGACACTGGTAGTCAGGTAACCATCATTAAGATGGACTCATTTAGGACCTTCAGTCAGGTGCGCCTTAAGGAAGGGGGTGCACAATTAACAGCTGTCAATGGTCAACATTTTGACGTTCTGGGAAAATGCGTTTTAACTTTTAACATTGAAAAAGACGAACCTTGTATCCATGAGTGTACTGTGGTGGATAATGTAACATTCCCTGGTGATATATTGTTAGGTATGGATTTTTTGAGACGATTCACGTATTCTTTGACATCGGAGAAGGGAAAGACACAGTAGGCTACAGTTGGGATCTGTGTCTTTCCCAGTAAAGTTAATTGATCACCCTCCCATAATTGCTTCCATTCAACGAGCACCTAAATATGTAAACCTGCCTAAACAATTGTTCAAGTCTCTTCAAGACCCTGACAAGAAACATGTAGTCTACATGCTATACACAGACAAGTATGTCCACCACGGTCATTTAAGTTTATTAAAGTCGCCGTAGGCAGAAACATTCAACCCGGAAGTACCCTTCAGGTAGCTGGCAGAATTGATAGGTTATTGATACCATATACTCTGGTGTCTGTTCATGACAAAGGTGCGATAATACCAGTGGTCAACCTCTCTCACAAACCTTATCGCTTTAGGGTAGGCGATAGTCTGACACAGGGAATTGTGGTAAATTTAAAAGAAATAATAGAGTCAGATACCACACAACCATCATCTATAACAGCGCAATGTAGTGCACTGAACGTAAGAAACGAGGAGGCACACAGTAAGATCGGTAAAGAAACCCCGTTATCTCCTCAAGATAAGGAAATGGTGGACAAATTAATAACTGCTCTAGATTTGACTCATATGTCACCTGCGGAACGTAAACAGGTACGGGAAGTCCTCCGTAAATTTCCTAGGTTATTTGCGACCGAGGATGAGGAAATAGGCTACCTGCCTCAAGTCGAACACACCATTCCAACAGGTGATAATCCTCCGGTCCAAACACGTCAATGGAGACTCCCGAGCAGGCGAAACAACTTATTAGAGATGAGTGTAGGAAGATGGTGAGACAGGGCGTTATAGAAGAAAGCACGTCACCGTGGCTTTCCCCAGTAGTGCTAGTACGCAAACCTGATGGTAGTTACAGGTTCTGTGTAGATTACCGTAAAGTGAACGAAGTGACAACAGCGGACGCTTATCCTCTGCCTCTCATTCAAGAAATTATAGACCAGTTTGGCACAGCTAAGTACTTCTCGACACTTGACGCAAAGTCAGCGTATTGGGCCATACCAGTTGCAAAGCAAGACAGAGAAAAAACAGCATTTTCGGACGGTGTTAGGACTTACCATTTCAAGCGTATGCCATTTGGATTAAAGACAGCTCCTTCATCTTTTCAGAGGGCGATAAATTATATTTTAAGCCCTGTTCTTGGTAGGCACTCATTGGCGTACCTTGATGATGTTGTAGTGTACTCTAGAACGTTTGATGAACACCTCCATGATTTAACAGAGACCTTGTCGCTGTTGAACAAGGCGGGTTCAAACTGAACGCCCAAAAGTGTACCCTGGCGGCTCAGAAATTCAAGTTTCTGGGTTTTCAGGTAAGCACAGATGGAATACGCCCTGACCCGGATTCTTGTCGCGCTATTGCTGAAATGCCAACACCAAAGACAGCAAAGGACGTGAGAAGATTTCTGGGTGCAGCTGGGTATTTCCGTCGACACATAGAAGGTTTTGCGAGAACGTCAGCTTCACTGACGAATCTCACTAAGAAAAACGTTAAGTTTGTATGGACCCGAGAGCATGATGAAGCTTTTGAGAAGTTAAAATCGCAATTGAGTACTACTCCAGTTTTAGCAATTCCTAACTTTGAGAAAGATTGGGAAGTCCACACTGATGCAAGCGGCATTGCCATAGGTGGCTGTTTAATTCAGCGTGACTCGGAGAACAACCCGCACCCGGTAGCTTACTTTAGTAGGAAAGTGAAAGGACCGGAAGTAAGGTACTCGGCCACTGACAAGGAAGCTTTAGCTGTAGTAGAGAGTGTAAGGTATTTTGAGCCTTATTTGTTTCAGCGCCACTTCGTAATTTATACTGATCATCGAGCATTGACCCACATTTTTAAGAAAAAGACACATGCCCGAGAATGACAAGGTGGGGTCACAAACTGTCAGCACACTCGTTTCAGATACTGTATAAGCCTGGTCCATCTCATGTTGTTCCTGATGCGTTAAGTAGGAACATTGCCACCATCAATATGAATGTAAACATTGAAACGATTGCGAGCGATAAGATGAGAGAACTTCAGATGAAGGAACAGCGATGGAAGGAAATTATTGAACATCTGGAAGGTGGGAAATATCCCTCGAGAAAACAAAGTACCTCTTTAAATGACTTTGCACTCAAAGAAGGAGTGTTGTACCATGTAAATGCTCAGAAAGACAGGGCGTTGTTTCAGCTAGTTATCCCTGACGCATTAAAGCCTTCAGCATTAAAACTTGCGCATGCGTCAAAGATTGCAGGTCACCCGGGAGTGTACAAAACTTACACAAAGGCCAAGTCATTATTTTATTTCCCAGGGTTGTTATCACATGTAATTAAGTACGTCAGGTCATGTGGGAACTGTCAACGACGCAAAGGTACTCCTAAAGTACAAGCCCCACTCCAGGAATTCTCAGAGATAGCAGAACCCTTGGATCGGGTGGGGGCTGATTTAATTGATTTACATAGTAGCAATTCAGGCAACAGATATGCGCTAGTTCTAGTGGACCATCTGTCCAGGTATACCACTCTAGTAGCCCTTCCCAGGAAAGACCCCCAAACAGTGGCAGATGCATTTTTAGCTAGGTTTGTTACTGTGTTCGGTCCGCCTAAAGTTCTAGTATCTGACAGGGGACAGGAGTTTATTGGTACGTTATTTCAGGAAGTATGTAAACTCTTAGAAACAACAACAGCGCTAACAACAGCATACCATCCCCAGACGAACGGCATGGTGGAACGAACAAATAGAACGGTGAAGGATATGCTTGCCATTTTAGCAGAGAATGACCCGGCCACTTGGGATGAACAGTTGCCCTTTGTTCAGTTTGCACTAAACACCGCAGTGCATCAGTCAATAAATACTCAACCACTCTTGCTGTTTACTGGACACTCTTGTAATTTTGCGTCAGGTCTGCTTAACAGACATACTATTAGTTATGGAGAGGATTATCCTTCAGAAATCCTCACCAAGATGAAGAATGCATGGAGGATAGCAGCTGAAGCATCAAAGAAAGCAAGGACACGGTATGCCCATTATTATGATAAGCAGGTACAACCATTAAGAGTGAAGGAGGGAAGCCTAGTGATGCGGCTGAATGAGCCAGCGCCCGCCAATCAGAGTAGGAAGTTAGCAGCTAGATGGCGAGGCCCTTATAGAGTTATTAAGAAACTAGGCCCAGTAAATTTCATAATCAAGGGTATATTTGAAGACCAGGTTGAAAGAACCATCCATATAAATAAATTGAAACTTTATGTAGCAAGGGAAGAACTGGAATTACCTTCAGTAATTCCAGTCCCCGAGAGAGTGGAGGGAATGGTTATTCCTGATGCTCAATCAGAGGATGACGACCTTCTGTCATCCTTACTTAGTAGTCAAGTTAGGCCTGGTCACCCTATGGTCACCAGATCTCGCGCGCACATGAGCGCACAGTAACTGAGTTAAGCTGTCATCTGAGTTATAGGTAGAGGCAAAGAATTGTAATGTATGTGCTTAGTCAAGAGTGACGTACCTTTACCTACCCTGGAGGAGTTATCTTTGTTAAAACCTCCAGGGCAGATCCAGGTCTCCACCAGACATGAGTTATGAATGTTTCTTTTCCCAGGTCTGCTCACATTGTCACACTGTCGGCCATATCCCATCTCTACAACTGAGGCCAGAGTAGCATGTCACCGCTATTGTCTGGCGGGAACCAGGTTTAGTTCCCGAGGGACAGGAGGGGTCACACTACATCACCCCCTCCATCCCTCACCCCCCACCCTTGTTAGTGGTACCTGCCATGGTGGGGGCGGCAACATATCAAGGTCACAGCCAACACCTCATCACTTAATGAGGTTATGATACTGTCAACACTAGCTGTCATCTGGAGGACTGATTCAACATATCAGACGAGACATTAAGGAGGTCACCTGCCTTGCTATGAAGAACACCGGTGACCGGAAATGAACAGCCAAGAACAACGGAGTGGATTGGGCAACGGTTGCGGGATTACACAAGGTCTTGCCCACTCCTGAGGTTTCTGATACGCCGAGCAACAAGATGTGAAACTTGGTGGCTACGTAAGAACAGCACGTTCCCTCTAGAGTGTGCATGATACGCCAACGCGGATGCACGATTTGCATCTTGGGCCTACAATCATGTGCATGATGGGATAACGAAGAAAGTCGTAAAGGCCTAGTACGACGTAGCAGAAGAAACACCTGTAAGTGGATGGAACCCAAGAGCTGGAGCCGGGACCCGAGGGTTCTGCCGCCACGCCCACCCCGCCTCAACGAACTGGAGCTGTTCACTCATCAAGCAAGACCTCGTCTGGTGTCAACGTCTCAGTACTCCCAGGAAGACAACATGTATGCGGCAGACAGAACATCGCCAGCAGACGTTCAGCAGGCGACAACATCGTACAAGAGGATGGAACCCGGGTACGCCAGAGTTCCCCCTGTGACCGGACAGCAAGTCAATCATCGCTGTCAACACCGACGTCATCACCTCGTCGACGACCCGGAAGGATGGACCAGCAGCGCGGATGTACTGCGGATTGTGGACTAGATCAGTGGAAGACTCTAGTCAGGAGGGGAGTGGATCTCTTCTCACAACAACTGAGGCCAGCTGAAGAACATCGTTGGTGAAGAACACGACGCATCGTTGCAGAACTACAGCCAGAATACAGCAATGGGCGAGTCAACAACATCGTGACAACGGACTCGTCGGGAATAAAGACTTTGTTCATTTGTATATACATTATATGTAGTTTTTTTACAGTTCAGAAAACTTGGTGTTCACCGTTACAGAGAAAATAAGTTATGAATGACAATTTTTGTGTAGACTCTGGTGAACTGGGGAACCAGCGGAAAGATGGTTCCAGTAAAAATGTAATTGTTTGTCATGAATTGTGTTTTTTTCAAATTAATGTTGATTTGTCATCTGAGAGGATTGCTGGGATGCCATTGCGGCATGGTCAGCCTAGATTTTGAGTTACCATGGTAACTGTTATTGTTAGTTTTTTTTTTATAAATATTTCTCGAATGAGAGATGTGTATATTTAGATAGGGTAGCTATTTTTTTCGAGGCATGTGCTAGTTCCTTTATGGTCTGGGATAAGAAAAGCCATGTTTGAGTTCCTCGCCCACGGTTTTTCTTAAAACCGGGACATTGGGGGATATGTAACAAGAGAGCAGTACATAGTACAACATGAACATCATAACAGCATGAACAAGCCACGTGGAGGATGAACAAACCACAGGCGCCAGTCAGGCGGCGGCAGACAATGTAAAAGTTACACCTTGGTACCAGAAGCAGGAGGACAGGTCAGCGGTTACCAAGTCACTAGGAGGTCAGAGTTGGTACCGTCATGATAATCCACAGGGATTAACTCCTCCACATTAAATGCAAACCCTCATGTTCAGCTGAGGAGGAAGAGATCAGAGAAGAGGAACAGTAGAGTGGGTACAGCCCAGGAGGACGGGTGTGTGTGGACTCAGGGAGGGAACATCATCTCCAGGAGAACTGTGGAACAACATACGAGTAAGTACGGCTCTCTTGAACTAAAGCACCTCATTCAGTACTCTTGGCCTCTGGTAGGAATTAGTTAGGGAAGTGCAGATTTAATTATTTTAAATAAAGTTATATATTATCAAGTGTTATTAAATGTGTATTAATGGTTCCTTGTCTAAGTGATATTGGGCCTACCGTCCCTTTGACCTAGTGACCTAGTATCCGTAATTATCCAGTACTCCTCCCCCCGTCCGTCCCGTGTTGAGGGTTTAGTATTGGGTGTGTCCCGCCTTATTCGTGTGTATTCTATAGTTCCCAAGTGGTCAGGATTATTCGAGTGTCAGGCCAGGATCCTTGTACCGTTCAATTGTCCCCTACACCTGTCCTGGTAGGTTATTCCATCTGCAAGACCTACGAATCTCACTCCGGTTCCCTGTCCGGTAATTCAGGGTGGTGGCAGCGTCACTCGGTAACTCATACGATAGGCTGTGACTACGAATATCTCTATCTTTCTGCCTCACTCTTCCTCACTCTCTGTCTCTGTCTCTCTCTCTCTCTCTCTCTCTCCTCTGTTTACTGGTTTACGTCTCCGTATGACGGCCCGAGTGTTAACATCTTACATGATCGGTAGAGCATCCGTTATTACCATAGAAAGAGTGGAGATTGCGCGGTTATTTCAGTGGTAGTAGCTGGGTGCGCGGTCGAGATAGTACAAAGGAGAATTATAACAAGGCACGTTATTACAGTTGTATGAATGTCAGGCAAAACAACCTTTATTTGCTCTATTATGTGCTGGTTGGTGGAGGTTATTTCGCACTTGGAAGTGTTCAGGGTGAGGCCTAGGGTTGCTCCTTGCTCCTGTATTATTCTTATGTCGTCCAAGAGTGAGGCTGGGGAGCCGGCTAGAGTACCATCGTCCAAAAAACAAATATTGAGCTCACTGGACAGGTTATCGGTGACTTCCTTGATGACTAGGCAGAAAAGAAAAGGAGCAAGGGGGTCACCCTGTTGGACAACTTCTTGCGATTCAATTTCATGTTCCCAAAAAAGCAGAGTTAGATTCTTGCTGTAACATGAGTTTGCAAACGGGTAGAGGGAAGGAAAAAGGCTATGAACCGCATTGAGTACTGCATCCCTTCTAACCAGATTGAAAGCATTTTTGAAGTCCAGCTTTGTCAGAGCTTTTTCATCCGTAATGTTGGCAATGTAGGCTCTAGCTGCATGAGCCGCTGCCTCACACCCTTGGGGAATGCCAAACCCAAGCTGTTTTGGCTTCAGCATGTCGGCTGCTGCCTAACTGCTCGAGCAGCAGCTTTAGCGACGAGACGCCAGAGTCAATTGCCCACAGCTATCGGTCTGATTCCTCCATCTTTTTTCCTCAGGGCACAGAGGGTAGCGCCAAAAAAGAGAGGCCGTATGGTCTCTGGTATGTTGCCAGCTAGACATGTGTTGGCGAATCTAGTTAGTTCCACCAGGAGGCCCTGTGCGATGTCTCCCAGTGCAGGGTTGATCATTTGTTTGATGTGGTTGGGTCTTAGTCCTGTGAACCCACCTGCTGATCCTGGTGGGAAGGTTAAAGCTGCTTTATGCACCATGGATTCGAGCACACACAGGGGCTCTGCTCTGGTGACACCGACTAGGGGAACACTGTCGTCACGAGGAGCTCTGGGTGGGTGTTTTTCCCTCAGGGCTTGTGCTGTATCGGCATCCCTGGTGGCAACTGTGTCTTCACTGGTAATGACTCTGATTGCCCCTATTGTGATGCCTTCTTCTATTTTCTTGCTGACTGTTGCTCTGATTTTGGATGCCTCGGTTCTGCTGTTGATACCTTTCCTGTGGTGGGTGTTTTTGGCATGGGTGGGGAGGGGTGCCTGGTTGTCCTCTCTAGGAAAACTATTTATTATTAATATATATATATATATATATATATATATATATATATATATATATATATATATATATATATATATATATATATATATATATATATATATATATATATATATATATATATATATGACACGAAATGGGGTGCCATGGCAGACCCAGCACTCAGACCAGCCATGCCGAAAGCCAAGAAACAATTTAGTTGGGACAGCCCCATTGCAGACAAAGAAGCCACAGCTTTGCTGGAGGCAGCAACAACCCCCAGTGATCGTGCACGCCTCACAGCTGTGCAGGCTCCCCATGCAGGGGACTTCCTTTTGGCAGTCCCTATGTCTGCGACAGGCACACGTCTTGATCCGCAGGAGCTCCGTATTGCAGTCGCTCTCCGTCTTGCTGCCCCTATCCACACTGTTCATAGGTGTATTTGCGGCGAGGCAGATGCTGACGAATATGGATTGCATGGCCTGCACTGTGGAAAATCTGGTGGTTGGCATACTAGACACGATGAAGTAAACGACATCATTAAAAGAAGCCTTGCCTCTGCCCAGTGTCCAGCGGAGAGAGAGCCCCGCAACCTTCTGAACCGTGACTCTGTTAGCTTTGCCGGCTGACCAGACGGAATCACACTGCGTCCGTGGAAGGGTGGCAGACAGTTGGCATGGGACTATACTTGCGTATCCACCCTGGCAGCCACATACATCAACCTCTCTGCCGGCACAGCAGGAGCCGCGGCGACACACAGAGAAAGAGACAAGTCAGCCAAGTATAGGCAATTAGATCATCGGTACAACTTTGTTCCAATAGGGTCTGAGACCCTAGGCCCATGGGGAGAGAGTGCAAGAAGGTTTCTAAAGGATCTTGGTTCCAAGCTCATTGACACCACAAGAGACCCTAGAGCGGCAAGTTTTCTCTTTCAGCGCCTCAGTGTCGCGATCCAGAGGGGGAATGCTCGCTGCATCCTCTGTTCCTGCCCAACGTCGGAGGAGTTCGAGGAAATCTACAGCCTCTAGGAAGCGAACTATTTTTGTGTCCTCTTAATGCTCATTTTTTTGTATACAATCAGATATGTAACTGTATAACCTTGCTTAATAAAGTGTACACCATAAAAAGGGGGGTGGTAGGAGAAGCGAACACCCTCATGTATTCAGAGTTAAATGGCAAGTTTTTCCCTGAATGCTCTGTGTTCCCTTCTCTGAGGCTGTGGGTCCCTATAATTGCACCAGAGGTGGTACCCCTATATATATATATATATATATATATATATATATATATATATATATATATATATATATATATATATATATATATATATATATATATATATATATATATATATATATTATTTAAGCTGCATCTCTTTTGAACCAATCCATGCTCTTGTGTGGCAATGCACAATAGAAACTTGATTTTACATATTCATACATTAAACCATTGATTGTAACCATGATATATATAAACTTCATCCTACAGTTTAGACCTATTGTCTTGTGTACGACCCTCTGTCCTGTGTGACAGTGAATACCAGCATTTTCCTCATTTTAATAAGACTTACTTAAAATCCTCCTATTAGGCAAAATTGTAATTAAATTTTGTCAATAAAGATGTTAATAATAATATAATGAGTCTTGATCAAGCAATTAAGATACAGCAAGGATGGAGATGAGGTTGTACACTGGTTAATATGATCATTATGATTTCTTATTTCTTCATAAGTAAGTTTATTGTAGAATTGAGATGTGCAAAAAAAGTAGGCAGGGGGGGGAGGAAATTCGTGTATTATTTTTTTTCTGTAGACTCATTATTGTGAGTGTCATTATGGTTAGCTGTATATATGAAAACTGTCTTTTTATTTTATCGATTTTATCTATTATTCTGCAAAAGATTTTTGCACCTATATTGCCGGAATAATCCATTTCTCGTATTAGAAATGTAATAAGATTGATTCCAGTTATAATGCTGAAACTCCCAACCATATGTTAAAGAACTGAGCAGCTCACTACTACCTTCTGTGTAAGGGTGATGAGAGATCCAACATCACCCTTACTACTTGTCTAGTAGTAAGCAGTAGTCAGAGAAAAACTGACCAGTGCTGTTTGTTGGGAGAAAAGCGTTGCAAACGCACTAGCGGGGAACCTATATACAAGATGGTTGAGTTGAAGTGTTGCCATTAAACTGAAACTTCACATTAAACTGTGAAGTGAATATTCCTATTGTATGCGACGTATTAGCAAATGATATTCCTGGAGCTTTGCAATTACTTTATTCACTCTCGTGTTCTTGAAGATATCCTCACATTGTACCCAAAATTTGCAAGTGCATGCTACTAAACATTGTGTCAATCCTGGAATTAACGTGAGACTTGCTAGAATGTTTTATGTATCATTTATACGCTCTGTGATTGACTACAATGCTCTACATCTCACACTGTATACAGACAAAGATCTGAAATCTCTTGAAACCTTGCAAAATGAAGCTATGCGTCTCATCATTCAGGCTCCAAAGTCCACGAGAATCGTTAATATGAGAACAGAGTTAAAATTACCTACCATAAGTGAGAGAATTTTGTCTATTAGCACAGTTTTCGGCGTGAAGGCATTGAGTAGATCTAGGCAACACATGAAGTTTCAAGCTAAACTTTCTAATATGCTGCGCTCACCTGAGGTCTATAGAAGAAGAACAAAATCTGATTATGTATTTTGGTTCAACAAGGTAGCCAACTCCTTCAAAATATTAAATATGTACCCAACTCAATTAATGATTAATCAACCAATTAATCGATGGGTTAACTGGGATCTTCTTCTTCTTGAGAATAGGTGCAGTTTGCGTGAAGGGTTTACCCTCCCGATGACTGCACCAAGACAGATGTAGGAAGACGCGTTGACGTTGAGGAGGAGAAGAAAGTCAAAAGTGTTAGATGTGTCGGGCCGTAGAGAGAGGAGTGGCAACGAAAACAGAGGCGAACGTTAGAGGGAGACTCGCCGTACCGCAGGACAGGATGTCGAGTTCACGTTGGCAGCGGATCCACGCACGGCGTATCAGCGTGCGCAAGTCGTCAACTAATATTTCTCCGAAAACTTGTATATTGGAAAGCACAAGCAGTACGCATCCCAAATCACCCACGTGTCAGGGGACACCCGGCCACCAGGCGGTGCCTTTGGCTGAGACATCTTATCCGGCACCCTATAAACAAACTCCTTCACTCCCAACCACGCACGGCGTATCAGCGTGCACAAGTCGTCAACTAATATTTCTCCAAAAACTTGTATATTGGAAAGCACAAGCAGTACGCATCCCAAATCACCCACATGTCAGGGGACACCCGGCCACCAGGCGGTGCCTTTGGCTGAGACATCTTATCCGGCACCCTATAAACAAACTCCTTCACTCCCAACACCCAGACAGTGGATGAGCACCACAGGATCGGAAGCACCCGGGCATCCCAATAAGGGCCCAACACCGGACACTCACAGGGCACGACCCCAGCAGATGGGACGAGGCTTCCCTCAGACCGGGCCAACGAAGAAGGGGGAACCGCAGGGGGTGCAGGCGCGGCATCGACCCCACCACAGGGCACAGGAGCCGAGGCCCCCTGGCGCACATCTTTCCACAACACCACGACGAGGTCCCGATCATCAAGGGCAAACCCCCCACTGCAGGGATCCAACAGTAGGAGACGCAGGAGGGGGGCACAGGTAGCAACTTCAGGGCCCCTCACAGCACCAACATCCACGGTTGGGGACGCCAGAGCATCATACTCCTTCACCAACTCCCAAGGCACACCACGAAGGGGAGACACACTCTGAGCCCGCCGCGAACGCTTCGAGACAAGCCGCACCACACCACTCCGGGAGCCGGTCGGCCGAGTGGACAGCATGCGCGACTTGTGATCCTGTGGTCCTGGGTTTGATCCCAGGCGCCGGCGAGAAACAATGGGCAGAGTTTCTTTCACCCTATGCCCCTGTTACCTAGCAGTAAAATAGGTACCTGGGTGTTAGTCAGCTGTCACGGGCTGCTTCCTGGGGGTGGAGGCCTGGTCGTGGACTGGGCCGTGGGGACAGTAAACGCCCCGAAATCATCTCAAGATCTCAAGATAAGGCCCCTCTGCAGGCACAGCCACCATCCTCACATCCACACCCGCACAGCCCGAAGAGTCCACAGAAGCCACATCGCCCACACTGTCCACATCATCTAGGAAAACAGCCTCAGAATACCGACGCGCACGCTTCTGCAAAGGGATGGAAAGAGCAGAACTACAGTCACCAACACACACAGGCACGGCAGGCACCTCCCCCTGCCGAAGCCCCCCCCCCCTCCAAAACAGCAGAACCCGCGTCCCCGGGAGCCGGTACCACATCCACCGGCGGGGGTGGGACGTGAACCTCCACCGGGACATCCTGCACAACACGCAGCGCAGGCCCGACACTCACACAAACCGGCTCAACAACCCCAGGGGCCTCAGCAGGTACCACACGTGTCGCACAGGCCGTAGAACTCGCCTCAACAGGCGGAGCAGCAGACAGGCAATCAGGCGCCTCAGGCACAGCACCCATTCCGTCCTCAGAACCGTCCGAACGCAATAGGGGCGGAAAATCCTCCGTACGAAAAACATGCACCCTACCAGTCGCTCCCACGTCGCATGCTGCAGCCAGATGACCCTCGTGACCACACCGATAATAGGTGCGCGGTTGACCCCGATACAGGCAGCGTAGCGTGTAACCCATCATGGACATCGAAGATGGTACAGCGACATCGTCAGGGTGCGGGAGCCGTCCAGCATACCAACACAGTGCCCGGCAAGGACCTTGTTCCAACGAACACTTAACACTGTCCCAAACCATTCAAAACAGGAGGTTAACAAGTCGTCCTGAAATTCGAAGGGGGCACCATGGACCACCACAGATATCAAGGTGACACTAAGATTCACCACCTTAACAGAACCAGCAGTATCAGGGAGAGGGTAAACACGCCCCTCACACCGCTCGAGAAACACCTGAAAGGCAGCCTGGAGGTGGAACATGACCACAGCACGGTCGCCCTGAAGCAGCTGGACGCCCACCAGGTCCGACAGCTGCACATGAAGCACGCCCACCAAGGCGACACCAACCAACGAATGGTTCACTGGCACTGTAAATGCCAGACCAGCCGACAACGTCCTCTTCATTGGAGGGCGAGAAGTCTCCATGGCTAAGTCAAACGTCACCCTGTCAGTGGCAAACCACCACCAGCAGGGCAAACCAGCAATCACCCAACGTAAACACTTGCCAGGAGCGGAGAGACCTCAGGAACGTCCGACTTGGCCGGGGGTCACCACGCAACTCCTAACTGGGATCTATCAGTTGATTTTGTAAATGCACGCAAGAAAGATAATGTACACTCTACGTTGTTAAAACAGTTAACACTGAAAAGCATCATTGAGAGTACTCAGAGTATGGGTAACGATGTGTATCAGTGCTATACCGACGGTTCTGTAGAAGAAGATGGACGATGCACCGGATGTGCATGTAATGCATTTGAACAATCTTCTCTCGTACATACAGCAATGAAGCGTGTCAATGACTGGGCAAGTACAACTCAAACCGAACTTGCAGGCATATACCTTGCCACTGAATTTTTAAAAGACAAAGGCAGTGGACTTATATACTGTGACTCGCAGAGTGAACTCCTGGCATTGAACGCACATAGTAGTGACACCCATAAAATAGTCAGTGATATTCGAATGAATGTTTTAGCTGCTGAAGAAAACAGAGTTGAAATTAAATTCCTATGGATACCATCACATGTTGGCATCTCAAGGCATGACACTGTTGATATGCTTGCAAAAACATCCTGTAGAAAACCAGTGGTAGAAATTGATATGGGTGTTCATTGGCAGTGACAAAGAGAATACTTAACAAATATCTAATGAAAGTCTCATCGACCTAACAATTCACAAGACCTGAAAGTTGTAGCATTAATATTATGATAGATTATCATGAGAAGAACATTCAACATATGGGACTAATAGAACAAGAACCCGGCAATGTGGTGTCATAGTGGCCAGAAATACGCCTAGGATATAGACGTATCTGGCAGCTTTCTCAAAACCCAAATGTCGAGTACACAATGTGTTGACTTTGTGAAAGAGAAAACATGCACTCTTTTGAACATTATTGTAGAATGTCCCATATTTACTGACTTTCGCCCCCTGGGCTAAGGTATGCTGAACTCTGTAATTACAATATGAGTACTGGAACACGTGATGATATATTGGACTTGTACCCAGATTGACCATTAATGTATCAATTATACAATGTATGTATGTGATGTAACTATATAAACCTGAGCTTTGTAAAAGCACCTTAATCGCCTTCAGTGATTAAGTGCTTAATTGCACACTAGTTTCTCTGTCAACTATATCACCCTGTCAGAGTAAAAGAGACACATGT
>WNGS01083694.1:0-10006 GCA_020271785.1 Procambarus virginalis
ATATATTATATCATATATATATATATATATATGTATATATATAATATATATATATATATATATATATATATATATTATATATATATATATATATGCGAACAAGCCTGAATGGTCCCCCAGGACTATATGCAAATGAAAACTCACACCCCAGAAGTGACTCGAACCCATACTCCCAGGAGCAACGCAACTGGTATGTACAGGGATGCCTTAAACCACTTGACCATCAAGACCGGACATAGGAAGTGATAGGCTGGGCTATTTGAGCCACTTCCCCGCCGTCACCTGGATGGTTATATTGGGCATAGCATTTTATCAAATCACCTCATTTTTGGGGCAACACGTGAGGAACACAAATGCGAACAAGCCTGAATGGTCCCCAGGGGACTATATGCAAATGAAAACTCACACCCCAGAAGTGACTCGAACCCATACTCCCAGGAGCAACGCAACTGGAATTGTACAGGGATGCCTTAAACCACTTGACCATCACGACCGGACATAAGGAAGTGATAGCCTGGGCTATTTGAGCCACTTCCCCGCCGGCACCTGGATGGTTATATTGGGCATAAAATTTTATCAAATCACCTCATTTTTTGGGGCAACACGTGAGAACACAAATGCGAACAAACCTGAATGGTCCCCAGGACTATATGCAAATGAAAACTCACACCCCAGAAGTGACTCGAACCCATACTCCCAGGAGCAACGCAACTGGGATGTACAGGGATGCCTTAAACCACTTGACCATCACGACCGGACATAAGGAAGGTGTATAGCCTGGGCTGTTTGAGCCACTTCCCCGCCGGCTATCCTAGGATGGTTTATCTTGGGCATAGCATTTTGATCAAATCACCTCATTTTTGGGGCAACACGTGAAGAACAACAAATGCGAACAAGCCTGAATGGTCCCCATGACTATATGCGAATGAAAACTCACACCCCAGAAGTGACTCGAAACCATACTCCCAGGAGCAACGCAACTGGTATGTACAGGGGATGCCTTAAACCACTTGACATCACGACCGGACATAAGGAAGTGATAGCCTGGGCTATTTTTGTTGCCCCAAAAATGAGGTGATTTGATAAAATGCTATGCCCAATATAACCATCCAGGTGCCGGCGGGAAGTGGCTCAAATAGCCCAGGCTATCACTTCCTTATGTCCGGTCTTGATGGTCAAGTGGTTTAAGGCATTCCCTGTACATACCAGTTGCGTTGCTCCTGGGAGTATAGGTTCGAGTCACTTCTGGGGTGTGAGTTTTCATTCATATATATATATATTATATATATATATATATATATATATATATATATATATATATATATATATATATATATATATATATATATCTGAAAACTCACACCCAGAAGTGACTCGAACCCATACTCCCAGGAGCAACGCAACTGGTATGTACAGGGACGCCTTAAACCACTTGACCATCACGACCGGACAAAAGGAAGTGATAGCCGAGGCTATATGAACCACTTCCCGCCGGCACTCAGGATGGTAATTTTGGGCATAGCATTTTATCAATTCACCTCATTTTTTGGGGCAACACGTGAGGAACACAAATGCAAACAATTTTGCATTTGCAAACACAAATTGTTGCACAAATGCAAATTGTTTGCATTTGTGTTCCTCACGTGCTTGCCCCCAAAAAATGAGGTGATTTGAGAAAAATGCTATGCCCCAGATTACCATCCGAGTGCCGGCGGGGCGGGGAAGTGGTTCATATAGCCTCGGCTATCACTTCTTTTGTCCAGTCGTGATGGTCAAGTGTTTAAAGGCGTCCCTGTACATACCAGTTGCGTTGCTCCTGGGAGTATGGGTTCGAGTCACTTCTGGGGTGTGAGTTTTCAGTTGTATCTAGTCCTGGGGACCATTCAGGCTTGTTTGCATATATATATATATATATATATATATATATATATAATATATATATATTATATATATATATATATGTATATATATATATATATATATATTTATATATATATATATATATATATATATGGGGGCCTCGGAGTTCGAACAGCAACGAAATCGCTGTTCCAGCCTTCATGTTCTCCTTATCAGCATCCGACGAACTTGTGAAGGAAATTCTACCTGCCCACTTACATCAGCTGGCAGGTGTACAATGATCCCAATTTTACAACGCTGTGCCACAGAGTGGCCTCTCGTGCAGGCCCATCACCTCAACCATTATCCCCAAAAGCCCACAGGCAATCCCGCTGGGATGGCCCCATTGTAGACAAGTTGCTGCAGAGTGCCTGGGTGCTGCATCAACACAGCACGACATTGCTCGCCTCACAGCAGTAGCAGCCCCTCATGCAGGGGATTTTCTGTTAGCAATCCCAATGTCGGCAACTGGCACGCGTCTCACACACCACGCCCTCCGAATTGCTGTGGCCCTCGCCTTGCTGCCCCAATCCACACCAGATATAGGTGTATTTGCGGCGAGGTGGTGGCTGACAGGAATGGCCACCATGGCCTACTCTGCCCAAGCACAGGAGGATGGCACTCGAGGCACAGTTAACGACATCATCAAGAGGAGCCTCACCACAGCTGGATGCCCAGCCGAGAGAGAGCCTCGTTACCTAACGCCCCGTAACTCTGATTGCTCTTATTGGTCGCCCGGATGGTATCACAGTGAACCCACTGGAAGAATGGCAAGCAGTTGGTATGGTACTACACCGTGCGTATCAACCCTGGCTAACACCTACATTGACCTCAGTGTTGCACAACCAGGTGGCGCTGCCACCCACAGGACAGCAGCCAAATCCCGTAAGTATAGAGAACTTGATCACCACTACAATTTTGTCCCCATTGCTTCTGAGACACTCGGCGCCTGGGGTAGGGGTAAAGTGCTACCAGTTTTTTGAAGGAACTGGGTTCTAGGCTCATTGAAACAACAAGGGACCCTAGAGCTGCCAGCTTTCTTTTCCAGCGCCTCAGCGTGGCGATACAGAGGGGAAATGCGCACTGCATCCAGGGTTCCTGCCCGCCATCTGAGGAGCTGGAGGAACTCGACAACCTATGATAACCATCTTTGTAACCTATATGTAACTCCTTTTTTGTAACACAGTTCAAATAAAGCAAATATATATGTGTACATACAAAAGAATGGGGGTGGTAGGAGAAGAAATATTAGTGTTCAGTGAGAAACCACAAGGTCTCCTCTGAATACGTTTTATTTTCTTCTCCGAGGCTATGGGTCCCACATTGGCACCAGAGGTGGTACCCTCACAACTTTATAATATATATATATATATATATATATATATATATATATATATATATAATATATATATATATATATATGTATATATATATATATAAATATATATATATATATATATCAAGAGAATGTCTGTCTATTTATGGGGCCATGCTGGAGGCTGCGGCTAAACACAGATTTATTTTTAAATTTATTTGTTAATATATTATTAAGGCTTATTATTATCAAATTAATGTATTTGTAGAGGGAATGGTCTGGGGTAGGGAACGTACATAGGTTCGTCAGTGTTGACCTTAGCTAAATGATTAAGAAATAATTATTAATTATTCTTATCTCCCCCCCTACCAAACCAATTAAGGTTAATTGTAAAATAATGATTGAGATGGCTGAAGACTTTTCATAAACAGAAAAAACCTAAATTAAACACATCAAGTAGATTATTGGTCCTGAGTAAAGTTAAAGGAAAAGGTGCAAAGGTGGTGGGGGGGGGACTGGATTTAGAGGTCGGATGAGAGAGGGGAACAGAGGGAGTGGTGCGGGTGAAAAAGGGATGAAGATGGGGGAACAGGGGATGCGGTACAGATGAAACAGGAGGAAGAGGGGGAACAGGTGGAGTAGTGCAGGTGAAGTAGGGATGAAGAGGGAGAACAGGGGGAGAGGTGCAGGTGAAAGAGGGAAGACGAGGGGAACAGGTGGGGGGGGGTGGTGGCGGTGAAAGAGAGATGAAGAGGGGGAACAGGTGGGGGGGGGGTGGCGGTGAAAGAGAGATGAAGAGGGGGAACAGGTGGGGGGGGTGGTGGCGGTGAAAGAGAGATGAAGAGGGGGAACAGGTGGGGGGGGGGTGGTGGCGGTGAAAGAGAGATGAAGAGGGGGAACAGGTGGGGGGGGTGGTGGCGGTGAAAGAGAGATGAAGAGGGGAACAGGTGGGGGGGGTGGTGGCGGTGAAAGAGAGATGAAGAGGGGGAACAGGTGGGGGGGGGGTTCATGTGAAAGAGGGATGAGAGGGGGGACAGGGGAAGTGGGCAGGTGGAATGGGGATGAAGAGGGAGTGAAGGAGGTGAAGGGGGGGGAGGAGAGTGTGATGTAGAGGGAGGACGATGGGAAGTAGTCTTCCCTCCCTGGCGGCGGGAGTGAAGACTACGAGATGGGTAAGAAGGGAAGGAGAGTGAATGAAGGGAAGGACAAGCAGTGGGAGAGAGGGAGGGAGGGAAGAAAGTGGGAAGGGCGATAGTGAGAAGCGGAGGAAGTAGTGAGAGCGAAGGGAAGGAACTGCGGCGAGAGGGAAGACGATGGGAAGGCGGAATGGGATAGGGGCGGGAGTGGGAAGGGCAGAAGGACAGAGGATGAGCAGGGTTATGAGAGGGTGGAAAAGAGAAGGAGAAGGGGCAGGTACGAGTGAAGGGAGTTTGGGAGTACGATAGGAGAGGGAGTGGGGAGGATGTTGATAGATGGTTATGATAAATGGATAGATTAAAGGAAAATTTATATAAGTAGATAGATGGATGTTTACATTGATTGATAAATATATACATTGACGGATAGATGGATGCATAAATGCATCCGTCTATCCGTCTATCTGATGGATGGAAAGACATATGAGTAGATGGATGGATAGACAGAAGAGTTGATGGACGGATACATTGATAGATAGAGGAATATAATAATAATAAGTGGGTTTATGTCAAGATAGATTGACAGATATAAATAGATAGATAGATGGATTCATTGATGGATACATTTGTGCTAGGTGAACAGGTGAATCAGGTTAAAGTGGGATATTTTCAAAACTGCAGGGTTGGTTTGGGCAAAATGTGACCCATCGCCGCTCTCAGCAATTGGCATATTTTTTGTATAAAATTCGTAATTTCAAACTGCGAATACGTACAGAGAGCCAGAATTTGGCTCCAAAATATGGCTCCAGCGTCGAATTTGGGATGTTTGGGATATTTTCAAAACTGCTGTGTGGGTTTGGGCAAAATGTGATCCATCGCCGCTTTCAGTAATTGGAATATTTTCTGTTTGAAAAGTCGTAAATTTAAACGGCGAATACGTGCAGAGAGCCAGAATTTGGGTCCAAAATATGGCTCAAGCGTCGTATTTGGGATGTTTGTGATATTTTGAAAACTGCAGGGGGCGTTTGGGCAAAATGTGACCCATCGTAGTTCCCAGTAATTGGCATATATGAGGTTTAAAATGTCGTAATATCAAACTGCGAATACGTGCAGAGAGCGAGAATTTGGCTCCAAAATATTGCTCAAGCGTCGAATTTGGGATGTTTGGGATATTTTGAAAACTGCAGAGAGCGTTTGGGCAAAATGTGACCCCATCGCTGCTTTCAGTAATTGGCATATTTTGGGTATAAAAAGTCACTATGTCAAACTGTAAATAAGTAGAGGGAGCCAGAATTTGGCTCCAAAATATGGCTCAAGCGTCGAATTTGGGATGTTTGCGATATTTTCAAAACTGCAGGGTGGGTTTGGGCAAAATGTGACCCATCGCTCCCCTCAGTTATTGGCATATTTTTGATATAAAATTCGTAATTTCAAACTGCGAATACGTACAGAGAGCCAGAATTTGTCTCCAAAATATGGCTCACGCGTCGAATTTGGGATGTTTTGGATATTTTGAAAACTGCAGGGAGGGTTTGGGCAAAATGTGATCTATCACCGCTTTCAGTAATTTTCATATTTTCGGTATAAAAATTCGTAATTTCAAACTGCGAATACGTGCAGAGAGCCAGAATTTGGCTCCAAAATATAGCTCAAGGGTCGAACTTGGTACGTTTGGGATATTTTGAAAACTGCAGGGTGGGTTTTGGCAAAATGTGACCCATCGCCGCTCTCAGTAATTGACATATTTTCGGTATAAAAAGTCGTAATTTCAAACGGCAAATACGTCCAGAGAGACAGAATTTGCCTCCAAAATATGGCTCAAGCTTCGAATTTGGGATGTTTAGGATATTTTGAAAACTGCAGGGAGGGGTTTGGGCAAAATGTGACCCGTCGCAGTTCCCAGTAATTGGCATATATGAGGTTTAAAATGTCGTAATATCAAACTGCGAATACGTGCAGAGAGCGAGAATTTGACTCCAAAATATTGCTCAAGCGTCGAATTTGGGATGTTTGGGATATTTTGAAAACTGGAGAGAGCGTTTGGGCAAAATATGACCCCATCGCTGCTTTCAATAATTGGCATATTTTGGGTATAAAAAGTCGTTATTTCAAACTGCGAATACGTAGAGAGAGCCAGAATTTGGCTCCAAAATATGGCTCAAGCGTCGAATTTGGGATGTTTGGGATATTTTTAAAACTGCTGTGTGGGTTTGGGCAAAATGTGACCCATCGCTGCTGTTACCTATCGTTCGTTACTGCTCATGACCCTACAACAGCAGGACCTTAAATGTCTAGGGATGCTACAACTGCTGTTCACAAGAACGAGTCACCAGTGTAACCCCATTATAAGTACTGAGCAACTTAATAAAATTTTCCCTTAGGACTGAAGAAATATACATATAAAATTTATATATATATATGTTTAATATAAATCTTAGTAATATGTAAGTACAGATTGTCACTATATTTCACTATTAAAGCAAAAATCAATATATTGTCTCTCCCAGAACAAATATCTACTAATGACAAGAAAAAAGAACTCTTAGACTTAACTCCCAAATGTCCTGAAAAGGACATTTGGGAGTTAACTCCTCCTAGTCCTGAGAAGTTACTGACTCTCGCGCCGTCTCTACCCATAGATCTCTCCCTCCTCTGGCTCATCCAGGATGAGGGATGGAAAATTAAGACTTTTTAATATTTAAAACTAATTGAACAACCACTTGTTCTCAGAATACATAAGAATGCAAATAAAATATAATAGTTACTTTCAAAATATATAAGTTACAATGCCACCTGCTTAATTACAGTAAATTAACAATATATGAATTTTTACAAAGTGACATCTGGAACTCCCATACTGAACAGGTCCAGCAAATCTATTTTCCCGAATTAACAGGTATTAGACGTGTGAAGAGCAAACGCGCTCCTGTACTCACTGATATTGCCACACCACACGATACTTTACAAAAATATAATATATATATACATATACAGTTAATGATGAAATGGAACAAAAGTTTATTTAAATTTATATACGTATTCAGCTAGGAGTACGTAACACTTCCACCTCCAAGAAAAAAAATGCAATGGATTGAAGATCAATGGCATTTTTTCCGAAGTAAAAATGTATGACATTTGAGATTTATGGTATTAATTACACCAAACATGTAAAAGTAATAAGAACGCATTTCAGAACAAAAATGAAAACACTTGAAATATATTCTTACATGAAACTCAGAAATTTCAGTCTTATGACTATGTTCTACATATGTTTCACTGGAGTATGCAAATTTATCTCTCTAGGGTACTATCTCATTTATTTCACTTTGTTTCAGATCATATTTCACACACCTATCAACAACATTATCATCATTATCATGAATACAATTGTCAATAAATGTAGCTGCTTTCACAGTCATCACTGCAATTATTCTCTACATCTGTTTCTACTATTTCTTCGAGATTAGTCCCATATTTCCATATGATCCATTTTCTATATGGTGGAATTTTCCAAGACAGACTCCATTTTCCATGACTCCTTTTTTCTGGAGCTGAACTGCTTAATTGAAGCTGACTGGATGTAAAGTAGATTTGGGACTTCTCCTGGGTATGCTCTGAAAAAGACATCTGCTCCTCACCACTCTTGATCCTCTGTGGAACACATACTTTCGCCCAATGGATACTAAAATTAGAGAAATTAGCATTAAACCTCACAATTATGTATAAAACTTTCCTATTCATAGAACCTTCAGCAACACAACACACCGACTTAGCAAACCTTTGACCTTCAAACCAATAAATACAACCCAAGATAAATGCAAAGGCTACCTGATCGAACTGACTCAGATGATCCATAAGGAACACAGAAATCAATTTCCTCATAACTCTGTCGATCAGTGAAAGACAACAGGCATATGCCTAGGCACCATATCTCAATCAAAACTCCAAAGACAAGTTCACACCCTCTGATGGTGAACTTGAACACAACACACTTTCAACAACCTTCTAGTCTTCCAAAAGACTAACAAGAACATGCCGAAAACTTCACAGCCCTCACCATCACTTCCCAAGTGATTTACGTCTGATGTCAAACAATCAACCAAGAGGTTTAAGGGTCTTAACATCTTGAAGATGCACAGCAGATTACCTGGGAACCTCCCAAGGATAATCTGTAATCCTTCACAATGATTAACACAAGGTAGGATAACCTTATCCCCCAACTTGAAATACACACCTGGAACCTCAAACATCTGCTCCCAAGTATGATTAAATCCTTCCCCACCAATATGACTCTGAAAGTCAACACCAATATGACTCTGAAAGTCAACACCAATATGACTCTGAAAGTCAACACCACTATGACTCTGAAAGTCAACACCAATATGACTGAAAGTCAACACCAATATGACTCTGAAAGTCAACACCAATATGACTCTGAAAGTCAACACCACACTTGAGTGGAACATACACGTTGTTCACTACTCGTGCATCAAAATAAACTGGATCTGAATATAGAGACACTACTCTAGTATAACTCATCACTTCCTCAGAACAACTGGATGCACAACCTACTTGAGTAAACTCTCTCTGCTCAACCACAAGGCTGGACAAAGATGTCCCACAGTCCATTACTTCACAAGAGAATGGCTCCTGCAGAATAAAAGTAGATTTCAACATCCAACACACACTCTGACTCATTTTACACAATGAGAAATACTTACTCCACATGGAATAAGAATCACAACCCACAAAACTCTGCAACTTAGATCCAAATGATACTTTACCACTCTCAATGGTTTTACCAAAATTTCCTCCCATGACATCTGGAGCTGCTTGGAGTACTGTCTGTTCACAATCAATAACACTACCAAGCGGGGTCACAGCCTCACAGACAACTGAAGAGGGAGGCTCAATAGGTCTCCATCTACTCGACTGAAGCTGATCCTCTGGCTGCTCTCCCACACTCTCCAGAACTGGATCTACAGTACAGACTGTCTCCTTGCCTCTCTCTGAAATCTTGGGGTCAGTTCTACTCAATTCACATAAATTAAAGGAATCTGAAGTGAGCGGGCAAGTAACAGGTAGTTTGACCTCCTCGTCTTTACTATCACCTAGACTAGAGTGAGGCGGGGCCACTACAACAGACTTACTCTCGACAACTGATTCTAACCTTGGAGTGAGCGGGAATACTTCTGCCAACCCGACATCTTGTCCTAAACCATTCACTTGGTTAGAATACAATAGAGTCATGGCTTTTAAGTTTCTCTCAACTCCTGGCACAACTTTCGCAGTGAGCGGGCAAGACACTGGTACATGGACATCCTTTCCCAATTTATTGGAATAAAGCAGAGTCATAGTATCAGGCTTACTCTCAACAACTAGGTTGGCCACACAGGAATCTGAAACAACCACATCCCACTTTCCACTGAAGGGGTACTGGTTACTGGAACAAATGCTTGAGTAACATTAGAACTGACAACTGGATTATAATAGTACTGACATCAGCACAGGTAGAGTGGACAAAACCATCTACAACACAGATCATTCATAGAACTAACTTCAGCACAGGCAGGATAAACATGGTCTGCAACTGGCTGTTTACACAAACTGGGATCAATCCACCCACAACATGAGTTATGGCCACATCATTACCCAA
>WNGS01083701.1:0-14789 GCA_020271785.1 Procambarus virginalis
TAGTATATCGTGCATGTTTCCATTATGGGCAACAGATGGCGATATTTTCAAAAACACATGTTTTTACCTGTCACAGAGGGGGCATCTGTATAGTAGGATATAAAAAAGACGTGCATGTTCGAATGGAACGTTGTGTCAGAATTTCAAAGCAATTGGTGAAGACTTTGGGATATTACAGCGTGTGTGGCTCTTACATCCAACTGATGGTGTTGTTTAAAAAAATAGCATGTTTTCTCCAGTCACAGGTAAGGCATTAATATAGTAGGTGTATAGAAACATGCGCCTATTCGAAGGCAACGCCGTGTCCAAATATCAAAGACATCGGTAAAGAGGTTTCGAATTTCTATCACAGAAAAAAACACAGTCTTTTAAAAAAGAAGTTTTTTTCCGTAACAGACGTGACATAGTATAATATATATATTACTATATATAATATATATTATATATATTGTGACGATAATCTCTTATCAGAGATTTAGCCTGCTATTTCTGTGCTCATCCCGTCCTCATCAATATACAAGATACGTTTTGTAGTGGCTAAACGTATATATAAGATAGCCACACGTACCAGCAACTCCCTCCTCCCCTCCAGCACCTGCTGCACCTGGTCGACGCGCCGAACCCTTCAACTGCCTAACTAGCGACTTGCGGCCATCCAGCTTCCTCATTGGCCGCCAACCAACACTCCACTCCGGCTCCTCGCCAATCACAAGTCCTCGCCAGTTATTGTTGGAGTCCCTTGCGTTTCTGCCAGCCAGAATATCGTGTGCTCTCAAGCTATGAACACCTAAGTGACTCACCTTGTGTGGTCAAATAGAGGTTTATAGTTAGTGCATATATTCCAGCATTCATATTTTATTTACTTTTGTATGTCAATTCTCCTCCCCATTAACGTAATCTATTTTCATGTTTATGTATTTTTCCACTTGACATTTTTTACCAGTAAGCCAAGATTTTGCATTTGTTTCAATTTGTGTTTTTTATTGTTATTAAAATCCATTGTTTATTATTGTCTTTATATTTCCGACCTTACCACAGATTACCAATCACGCAGTCATTCTTTTTTTTCTCTTTTTTTTCCTTTTCTTTTTTTTATATATTATATGTGGCCCAGCACTGACACCTGCTAGTTGGAAGACTGCCGACCACCATTTCCAACTCGTTACCGTCACATATAAATGGGGGCCTGTCCACGGAGCTTCACTCAGGTATTGGTAATTGTGGTAAGCATACTTGGCTCTTATTTCCCTTGCTTCCATTATTCACATTAATCATTTTTTATTTTATATGGTGCTGTGTATATTGTACATTACGGGAATAGCATATGGTGAGAGTGAGACAACTTTGGATTACGTGGTGACTGTAGGCCGCAGTCATACTCTTAATTGGTCGTCTCCCCCTTCCGTGTTATCCTCCGTGTTTAACATCTTTGTCCCCAGATATTTCTCACTTTTTGACAGATTATCACATAGGTACCCTGGTACTGTGGTCTGTCTCCGGGTCAATAGCACCCAAGTCCTGCAATCCGACTCTAGGAGGAAAAAGAGGGCTTTAGATCCTCTAGCACGAACTATTATTGGCGAATTGGGACCTCGCCGATAGTTCTCGTCACCAGTTGACACTCGCACCCCTACTCGTCGGTCAGACTGATGGTATTTACCAAAAGGTAGGGAATTGGCGTTCTTTCTTTTGAGCACAAAGTTCGCTAATTCTGTAAATACCATATTCAATTTCAGTGGGTACCATTGCTTATGTTCTATAGTGACTTGGCAAGGTATGACTACATTTTTGGACTACCTCATTTATTTTGAAGCCATTTAGTGTTTCACTTGTATTTTAAACTTAGTTTTCACTAATTAGTAGGATTTTCTTGCCTTTATCCTCCCATAGTGAGTACCAGGTACAAGATTTCCTGCGACCTTATTCATTTACCATCTTGAATTAACTTTAATTATTAATAATTCCCCACAGGATAGGTATCAGTTGCCACGTTTCCTGTTTCTGACACTCACCATATTCTCACTATATTCGTGTCTCCTTTGTTTTGCTATATTTTCACCATGTTCCGCTTACAAGCTTTCAAAGCAGATCCAGAAAGTGAAATAGGGACCTTACGTCACGCTAAGAGGGTCGATTTGTTAACTCTTGCACATGAGTATCACTTAGAAGTTCCTGATGGAGCCAACAAATTTGCCATTAATAATATGATACTGGATCACCTTGCTGATGAAGGTATTATAGATTCTTCTACTCATGAACAGTACATTATTTCAGATAAAGATGACTTGAGAGCGATAAAGCTCAAATTGGAACTTGCCAAGATCGAGCTACAGCAACAACAAGAAGCAGCTGCAAGCAGAGAGCGTGAAGCTGCCCTCAGAAAGGAAGAACAAGCGCGTGAAGCTGCCCTCAGAAAGGAAGAACAAGCGCGTGAAGCTGCCCTCAGAAAGGAAGAACAAGCGCGTGAAGCTGCCCTGAAAGGAAGAAAGTGAACGTGAGTTGGCCTTATACAAACAGCGACTCGAGATACAACGCGACCACGACAAACGACAGGCAGAAGCAATGCTAGAATGTCGTAACCGAGAACTCACGAGGGACGCTGCACACCAAGCTCAACTCCAACAAGCGGCAGCTAGTCTTCCTCCCAGTTTCAATATCTCCCATGCAAGTAAGTTAATGCCCCCGTTCCTCGAAACGGAGGTTGATGTGTTCTTTACCACTTTTGAGACCCTTGCTGTTCAACTTAATTGGCCTGACGACCAATGGGCTACCCTTCTCAGAGTACATTTAACAGGTAGAGCAGCAGTCACACTCAGCACTTTGGCTTCGGAAAACGACTACACCACCCTGAAACAAGCTGTGTTGGACGCCTACCTTCTCTCCACCGAAAGCTATCGACGAAAGTTTCGTGACTACGTCAAGGCAAGTACCACCACCTTCTTAGAATTTGCTAACACCAAACAAAGATATTTCATGAAATGGCTGGAGGCAGCACATGTCTCTACTTTTTCAGAACTTGTCAACCTCATACTGGTTGAAGAATTTTTGAGACGTGTACCTCCTCCTGTCCGCCTATACTTAGCAGACAAGGAAGAGACGGAGTTAGTGAAGTGTGCGAAGTCAGCTGACACTTACAGCCTCATCCACCGGCTGACTCCAGATCCTACCAGCAAGAAGTCTTGGTACAGTTACGAGAAAGCGAGCCCAGATCAAGGTACCTCTCAACTGTACTGCAGGTATTGTCGATTATATGGACACACCATTGACAAATGTGGTAAGTCCCAATCTAAAGGTAACGTCGAACCCCCTAAGTCTAAACCTACTCACCCTAAGTCCGGTAAGCCTGTAATGAATGTTGGTGTTCATGCTAATGATCTCTCTCTCTTTACCAAGCATCTATATCCAGGAACTATCTCTACCCACGGTTCAGATTCAGAGGGACGTTTCGGACTTAAGATCCTACGGGACACAGCGGCTCTACAATCGATCGTCTTGAAATCGGCTGTGCCCAACGTCGCCTACACAGGAGAGACTGTGTTCATCACTGACCTTACTGCTACAACTCCTTATCCACTTGCCCGAGTTTACCTGGATTGTCCCTTCGTGACCGGTGAAGTCCAAGTCGCCGTCAGGGAAAAGCCTTTTCCCATGCCTGGAGTGCAACTTCTCCTGGGCAACGACTTGGCAGAAGACCAACAACCAAACAACCTGATCGTCAAGGACATATCCAAGGTAAGCAACTCTGTGGTGGATAACCCGATTTTTGAACATTTTCCAGTAAAGGTTCAAGAGAGTGATGAAGGTTCTCCTCCTGTTATGGTGACCACCCGTGCTCAAGCTGCACGTCCACAGCCAGCCGACTCTACTGCTACCGCTGTCCCTCAGGACCCTTCGAAACTACCCCCTAACCTGACCGCGGTGGAGTTCCGTAAGTTACAGAGAGATGATCTTACATTGACACCATTATTCTTTCAGGCTGAAACCCAATCCGACAGTGTTCCTGGGTTCTTTATGGAGAACGAAATACTCTATCGCAGGTATAGACCCAGTAAACTGAAGGACGAGGACGATTGGGCAAACGTTGAACAACTAGTGATTCCCACCAGCCTGCGGCCCACGATTCTACACCTGGCCCACGGCGCTTTGTCACACTATGGGTTCAACAAGACTTACCATGGAATTCGACAAGACTACTACTGGCCAGGTATGGTAAACGACATCAAAACTCATGTCAAATTATGCCACGTGTGTCAGTTAGCCGGGAAACCGAACGTTTCCATTCCCAGAGCACCACTGATACCCATCCAGGTGCCTGAGGAACCGTTCCACAAGCTCATTATCGACTGCGTTGGTCCTTTGCCTCGGACCAGTGCAGGCAACGCATATATCTTAACCATCCTGTGTCCTACCACCAGATTTCCGATAGCAGTTCCAGTGAAAAATATTACAGCTGCTACAGTGGTGAAGAATCTACTGAAAATCTTCACCCAGTATGGATTTCCGAGGGAGATTCAGAGCGACTGTGGTACCAACTTCACCAGTGATCTCTTCAAACGGACTCTGGAGGAGTTCAACATCAAACAGGTACTGTCCAGCCCCTATCATCCTGCTTCACAGGGTTCTCTCGAGCGTAGTCATCAAACCATCAAGGCACTCTTAAAAAAGTTCTGTAATGAGACCTCAAAGGATTGGGATAGGCAAATTGATCTCATCATGTGTATTTTCAGAAGTCTTCCCAACGAGTCACTAGGAGTATCTCCTTATGAGATGCTCTACGGACGTAAGTGCCGTACACCTCTCAAGGCTTTCAAGGATTCTCTACGTGATGACACCTTCAGTGAGCATCAGAGTGTGCCCCAGTATCTTCAAAATCTCCGACACATTCTAGAGAGGGTCCATTCCTTTGCCAGCAACAACCTACAGAGAGCCCAGGAGAGGATGAAGACTCGTTACGACCGGCACTGTAAAGTAAGGAAGTTTACACCAGGAGACTTAGTGCTTGCCTATTTCCCTATCCCAGGTTCTCCTTTACAGAACAGGTTCTCAGGACCCTACCGTGTTAAGGAGTGCCGGAACAACTTCAACTACGTTCTCGAGACCCCCGATAGGCGGCGGAAGACCCAGCTGTGCCACATTAATTTACTCAAGCCCTACCATGGGGTTCCTCCCACTGTGTTAACCAATTTCACCTCATTTACAGGTCCATACAGCCACAGTGAGACCTTCCCTGCTTCTCCTTCCGAGAGCACTGACACTGAGACAGCGCTCTCTAACTCGGAAATCCTTACTAACCTTCAACATCATTTTCAGGACGATAATAGTGCTCCACTAATCAAACTCGTCAGAGAATATCAAGAGTTGTTTCGAGATGACCCCCAAGAGTGTACTGTAACTCAGCACGACATCCAACTGCTACCTGACACCCAGCCGATTCGCCAACCATTCTACCGAATCAGCCCGAGCAAAACGGAAGTCATGCGGGCTGAGGTACAGTATCTCTTGGACCATGGACTGGCTACCCCCTGGGCCTCACCATGCATCCTGGTACCCAAACCTCACGGCAAAATCCGTCTGTGTACGGATTATAGGAAGTTGAACCAGGTCACAGTGAAGGACGCCTACCCAATACCCAGGGTAGACGACATTTTGGATGCCATTGGTAATGCCCGCTACCTGTCTCAGGTAGACCTACTAAAGGGCTACTACCAGGTGAGTTTAACGGAGCGAGCTAAGGTACTGTCCGCCTTTATAACCCCGTTTGGTCTCTACAGGTACAATCGCCTTCCCTTTGGACTCTGCAATGCCCCAGCCACCTTTCAGAGAGCTGTCAACCGCGTCATCCAGGGCTTGGAAAACACCTACGCCTATTTGGACGACATCGTGGTAGCATCCAACACCTGGAGCGAACACCTGCTCCAGCTACAACGATTGTTCTACAAGCTCCTGAAAGCCGGCCTCACCATCAATCTGGGCAAGTCCACCTTCGCGAAAGGTAAAGTGCGGTACCTGGGTCATGTTATAGGGAGTGGCAGCCTGGCTCCGTTAAACATTCACATTCAAGCAATCCAACAGTATCCACAGCCTACTACCAGGAAGCAGCTCCTGCGCTTCCTTGGTCTTGCTTCCTATTACCGTAGGTTTGTGAAGAATTTTAGCACTGTTGCAACCCCATTAATCACCTTAACCAGTCCCAAGCAACGGTATAATTGGACCAGAGAGCAAACCGTTGCATTCGAACAACTCAAATTCCTCCTCTGTTCTAATCCCATTCTCGCCTCACCAGATATCAAGAAGCCTTTCATCCTCCATGTCGACGCCAGTGGTACCGGCATCGGAAGTGTCTTAATGCAGCAGCGAGGCGAGGAGGTTCTACCTGTCAGCTACTACAGTTGCAAGTTGAAGCCTCATCAGAAGAACTACAGTACTATAGAGAAGGAACTCCTGTCCATCGTCCTGAGCTTACAACACTTTGCACCATATCTGCACGGTGCTAGGTCCACTACCATCTATTCGGACCACAACCCTCTGAGATTCTTACATCAAGCCCAATTTAATAACCAACGTCTGCTGCGATGGGCTTTATATCTTCAAGGCTTCAATTTAAAGATCTGCTACATCAAGGGGCTGATAACATCATCGCTGACGCCCTCTCCAGAGTGCATGAGGTAGAGGCAGCTCCACCTCCCACTCTACCTCCAGTGGACATGATTCACCCGAAACAGCAGGCTTCGGGGAGAGTTGTGACGATAATCTCTTATCAGAGATTTAGCCTGCTATTTCTGTGTCTCATCCCGTCCTCATCAATATACAAGATACGTTTTGTAGTGGCTAAACGTATATATTAAGATAGCCACACGTACCAGCAACTCCCTCCTCCCCCTCCAGCACCTGCTGTACGCACCTGGTCGACGCGCCGAACCCTTCAACTGCCTAACTAGCGACTTGCGGCCATCCAGCTTCCTCATTGGCCGCCAACCAACACTCCACTCCGGCTCCTCGCCAATCACAAGTCCTCGCCAGTTATTGTTGGAGTCCCTTGCGTTTCTGCCAGCCAGAATATCGTGTGCTCTCAAGCTATGAACACCTAAGTGACTCACCTTGTGTGGTCAAATAAAGGTTTATAGTTAGTGCATATATTCCAGCATTCATATTTTATTTAATTTTGTATGTCAATTCTCCTCCCCATTAACGTAATCTATTTTCATATTTATGTATTTTTCCACTTGACATTTTTTACCATTAAGCCAAGATTTTGCATTTGTTTCAATTTGTGTTTTTTATTGTTATTAAAATCCATTGTTTATTATTGTCTTTTATATTTCTGACCTTACCACAGATTACCAATCACGCAGTCATTCTTTTTTTTCTCTTTTTTTTTTCTTTTCTTTTTTTATATATTATATGTGGCCCAGCACTGACACCTGCTAGTTGGAAGACTGCCGACCACCATTTCCAACTCGTTACCGTCACAATATATATATATTGTTACGGTGCCCTCTCCTATCTCTTTCGTTGCCTGCTGTAAGAGTCATATCGACTCTCCCTACAGGGAGAAACTTACATTATAAGTCTGTAGGTAAGGGAAAAGAGGCGCCCGGAGATAAATGAAAGAGTATCCCCTACTGCAGATATGACGTTTTGGAATGGACGCTAGCCATGTGCGGATTGGATGACTCGGGTCACGGGCAACCAATTAGAGCCTGCCGTGACGTCACCGAGTGTCCCCGGGCGGCGCCAACGTCAGAGTTGACCTGACAGCGAAGGGGAGAGGACGCTCCTCTGTCAGCTCTCAAGGATTGGAGGCTAAACAGGCCTTTCTCAGTGGATTAGAGCTAGCCATCGCAGCCCACCTGATATATAGGAGACCCCGCGCTTCTGCGAAGCAAAAAGAAACCAAGTTGAGTGGGCAGAGAAGTGCCAAACTTGGAGAATTGTCGGTGACGACGCTGGGCATCGACGCGTGACGTTGAGGGCCTGGAAGGTGTGGCGGGCAGGCATAGCTGTGACCGGGTCACATCCACTGAGGTTGTTAGAGGGACGACACCGTTTCTAAGGCGAGGAGCAACGCCTCGTGGAAGGAACGTGTGGGTGATTAGCTCAGCGCCCATTAATGGACCAGGATTGGGATAGCTGAATCCCAGGGATTGGAACGGCGAAGGCTTCACGACACCTGAGGATCTGTGGGAACGTTCCTGGATCACCGAGGATTGACTCAGGAAGCATAGGACCCTCACACCATCGAGGGACAGGCGTCGTGAGCCAAGGATTGTTAAGGTAGATCATTTTCCCTCCCATTACCCCTTTGTGAGAGTAGGCTAGATAGGCCATTATATTCACTTATATGTGTGGAAATAGGATATTAAGGCTTTAGTAGCAGAAAAGGCTGCAGGGCAGCTTATGTCCAGGACTGTCAGAGAGGACAGTGTGTGTGGATGGCAGGACAGTGAAGAAGAGGAGCCGACGTGGTGAAGAGGCCCTTCTGTGAGAGTGTGTGACTCCTGTCTATCTGCCCAGTTGAAGGAGCCTGGAGGACGCGAGAGAAGAGTTGCTGACAATCTCCAGAGTTATTATTATTATTTTATCATTTTCTTATATTACTTGTAGTCATATGTGTGATCATGTAATTCGTATCAGTAAATTCACACATTTTATTATTGTGTTTAAGTGCGCCTCCATCATTATTATATTTCTATATGAGCATACACGAATGTTATCATAGTACCACCTAGTTCTTATTGCCTGAAGAGTGGTAAACAGCACAGACTTATATGAAAGGTACCCTTAGCCATCCGATCAGTATTAGTGCCTGAAAGGTGGCAACTAGTAACGTGGTGGCTAGAGAGAGGTAAAGCCACACGGACCTTCAAGGGAGTGTACCCTGGGCTGACAGTCCAATAGTAGATCTTGGGAGTAGCAACACTCTGGCAACAGACAACATATATACACCCACTGAACTGCATCGCTGGGGTGCAGATATAATAACCCAGCTGGCGACCTTGTTGAGGAAAAGATAGAGAAGACAGGCGGGAAAGGAGTTCCTGCAACCTCTTTGTCCGGCAGGCAAGACTCAGGGAGGTTATTGTTATAAGGTAAGCCCGAGTCTTCCTTCACTCCTCCACGGGTCTAGGCCGGAATTGCTGATAGCAGTTTCCCCGTGGTTGACTGAAGGGCTTCCAGGGTGAGTCAGTGGCACCCCTTCAGTGGTGGAAGCAAAGACCTGCGGAGGTGGGCATTGCTGGTCCTCTCCTGTGGGACCAAGGAGACTCCGGTGAATCCCGGGAGTCGGAGGGGCTGAGTATTCGGCCTTTCGAGCCCCTAGCAGCCGAGTGCTAGCAGAGCCCCGGCCCACCCCCCGTGACAGAGAACTGGCGACCTTGCCAGGATTCGAACCACAGTAGCCAAGAACTGGAGACTTCGCCAGGAAGAGTGGATCAAGCTACGGTGTTGCCAAGGTGTGTTGATCAAGCTACAGTGTTGCCCAAGATTTCAAGACAGTGTTGCCAGGGTACAAATACAGTGTGGCCAGTGAATTCAGAGTACTGTTACCCAACCAGCTAAGGGACTGAAACGGTGAAATTAGTACCTACTAACTTGTCTGTGCTGTCGTGTATGCTCGACGATATAGAGATGGAGGAGGATAAAGTAAAGAAATTTATTGACACAAGGGACGAGAGAATTTTGGAAGAGTGTACCAAGGCCCAGCTCCAACAAGTGGCAAACCACTTTGGGATCAGGTTGAGGACGACTAAGGTTGCAGAGCGAAGGATAGAGATCATGGCACAGCTCACAGCTCGAGAGGAGGCGACGGGAGAGGAGCCATCTCAAGGAGAGCCGTCCCGAGAAGAGCCGTCGCAAGGTGAACCGTCCCGACTAGAGCCACCCCAAGCGCCTACCAGTGTGGAGGGAATTCACAGTGAACATGGGAGCAGTGGAAGGTCCAGCTGTAGTAAGAGGAGCCTGCAACTGGAAATAATGAAGATGCAACTGGAAGCCCAGCTGAGGCGAGAGGAAAGAGAAGCGCAAATGCAGCGAGAGGAAAGGGAAGCGCAAATGCAGCGAGAGGAGCGAGAAGCACGGCTGCAGCGAGAAGAAGGAGAGAGACAACTGCGACTGGAGGAGATAAAGGCAAAGAAAGAAGTCGAGTTGCGTCGCGTTGAGCGTGGTCTGCCCGCACTACCTGCACGGCGGGATGACTTCAAGGTAAGGGAGCGTGACTTACCTACGTTCGAACCACAAGAAGCCGAGGCGTTCTTCGAACACTTTGAACGGATAGCAACTCTGAAGGAGTGGCCAGAAGATGATTGGGCTGCTCTGGTCCAGGGCAGGTTGACTGGTGAGGCCCGGGAGGCCTACAACATGCTGGACCTAGAAGAGTGTGCTAATTACGACGCAATTAAGAATGCGGTGCTCCACTCATTCCGGCTGACTCCGGAGATGTACCGGAAGCGGTTCAGAGAGTGTACAAGAGCGTCGGGAAAGTCTTACGCCGAGACCGCCAGGGATATGGAACGGAAGTTCCTACGGTGGTTGAAGGCGGAGGAAGCGGAGTCGGCGGATGATATCAAACGACTGATAGTGATGGAGAAGTTTATGTCAGTGCTCCATCCAGAGTTGCGAGTAAGGGTGAGAGAAGCAGGTATTAAGGACCTAAAGGCTGCAGCGGACCGAGCCGACATGCTGGAGGAGGCACTGCATCTCAGGAGGGAGGGGCCGCCCAGACACTCGCCTTACCCCAGGTCGGGAGGGAACTTTAGGAGTTCAGGAGGAGCGAGGACGAGTGGGGGCTCTCCCAAGAGTAGTGTGCCCGATGAGGTAACCCGGTTCAAGAGCTCAAGGGACGCGGGAAGGAAGCCCCAAGCTGTGAGCGGTGGACCTAGCTCGGGAGCGAGTGCCGCTGCCCGGGAACCGACGACGGGGAGTCCTAGGAGGACCCAGGGAACCTCTACCGTTGGTGCTACCAGGGTGACTAGTAGAGGGTCGCCCGGAGAGGTGGTCGGTGTTACAACTGTGGGGGACGAGGACACTTCGCAAGGGAGTGCAGCCGCCCAAGGCACAGTGGGAATGTGGCTTTCGCGAGAATAGGAAGCGAAGAAGCCAACGATAATGAAGGTGATGTGCCAGTGATACGGGAGAAGAGGATTCACCCCTTTGTGTGCGAGGGGACGGTGAAGATAAGAGGAGCTGATCCTGTGCCAGCAAGGATGCTGAGGGACACTGGATCCGACTTCACCCTTGTTAGTGAATCCCTCTTCCCCAAGGACTACAGAAGTTCCAGTACAGGGGAAGCCCTGATAAGGACGTTGGGGGGACAAGTGAGGATGCCCCTTCATAAGGTGACTCTTAATTCAGACTATGGTTGCCAGACTCTCGTAGTAGGGGTCTGTGCTCTACTGCCCAGGATGGAAGCTCAGGTGATCCTAGGGAATGACTCCTGTGGGGGATGTGTTCTCCCGAATTTGATTAAAGGTGAGGAGTGTATAGAACCCTATCAACAGAGCAGCAGGACGGGCGCCAGCAGTGGCGAAACGGAAATTGCGAGAGTGGCATTTCCGGTATGCGCGGTGACGTCGGGACGAGACGTGAGGGAAGATGATGTGAGCGGATCCAGTCACGCCGAAGAGAACATGCCGGGTGACCTGGGGCTCGATCATTTGTTCCGAGAGGAGGCCAGAGGAAAAGCGACAGGTGAGGAAGGGTCGGATAGGAGTGTCCAAGTTACTCTCACCAGTCCTCTAGGCATTGACCGCACCCGTCTAGGTGAGCTGCAAAGGGAAGAGTTTCCCGAGTTGGTACGGGAGGCTGAAGGAGGTCTCGCCGGACCCGAGTCACCAACTCACTTCTTCGTGGAGAAGGGAGTGTTAATGAGGCAGTGGAGACCAGTTAGGGAAGACGCGGGTGATGATGTGCTGAGAGTGAGGCGTCAGGTGGTGATGCCGGCGCGGTACTGAAGCTTGCACACTCAGTGGATCCCGCGGGTCACTTGGGAGTGACCAAGACTTTAAGCAGGCTTCGGGAACATTTTTATTGGACGCGGATGTAAGAAGAATTTGCAAGACGTGTTTCCCGTGCCAGAGAGCGGGAAAGAACGTCCCTGCAATCCCAAAAGCACCTTTGGTTCCAGTTCCGGCGTTCGGCCAGGCGTTTGAACGCCTAATAATCGACGTCGTGGGACCACTACCTAAGACCAGAAAAGGGAATAATTACTTATTGACTATCATGTGTGCTTCGACGAGATTTCCAGAGGCGATCCCAGTGCGGAAGGTGACATGATAGTCAATAAGTAATTATTCCCTTTTCTGGTCTTAGGTAGTGGTCCCACGACGTCGATTATTAGGCGTTCAAACGCCTGGCCGAACGCCGGAACTGGAACCAAAGGTGCTTTTGGGATTGCAGGGACGTTCTTTCCCGCTCTCTGGCACGGGAAACACGTCTTGCAAATTCTTCTTACATCCGCGTCCAATAAAAATGTTCCCGAAGCCTGCTTAAAGTCTTGGTCACTCCCAAGTGACCCGCGGGATCCACTGAGTGTGCAAGCTTCAGTACCGCGCCGGCATCACCACCTGACGCCTCACTCTCAGCACATCATCACCCGCGTCTTCCCTAACTGGTCTCCACTGCCTCATTAACACTCCCTTCTCCACGAAGAAGTGAGTTGGTGACTCGGGTCCGGCGAGACCTCCTTCAGCCTCCCGTACCAACTCGGGAAACTCTTCCCTTTGCAGCTCACCTAGACGGGTGCGGTCAATGCCTAGAGGACTGGTGAGAGTAACTTGGACACTCCTATCCGACCCTTCCTCACCTGTCTCTTTTCCTCTGGCCTCCTCTCGGAACAAATGATCGAGCCCCAGGTCACCCGGCATGTTCTCTTCGGCGTGACTGGATCCGCTCACATCATCTTCCCTCACGTCTCGTTCCGACGTCACCGCGCATACCGGAAATGCCACTCTCGCAATTTCCGATTCGCCGCTGCTGGCGCCCGTCCTGCTGCTCTGTTGATAGGGTTCTATACACTCCTCACTTTTAATCAAATTCGGGAGAACACATCCCCCACAGGAGTCGTTCCCTAGGATCACCTGAGCTTCCATCCTGGGCAGTAGAGCACAGACCCCTACTACAAGAGTCTGACAACCATAGTCTGAATTAAGAGTCACCTTATGAAGGGGCATCCTCACTTGTCCCCCCAACGTCCTTATCAGGGCTTCCCCTGTACTGGAACGTCTGTAGTCCTCGGGGAAGAGGGATTCACTAACAAGGGTGAAATCGGATCCAGTGTCCCTCAGCATCCTTGCTGGCACAGGATCAGCTCCTCTTATCTTCACCGTCCCCTCACACACAAAGGGGTGAATCCTCTTCTCCCTTATCACTGGCATATCACCTGAATTATCGTTGGCTTCTTCGCTTCCTATCCTCACGAAAGCCACATTCCCACTGTGCCTTGGGCGGCTGCACTCCCTTGCGAAGTGTCCTCGTCCCCCACAGTTGTAACACCGACCACCTCTCCTGGGCGACCCTCTACTAGTCACCCTGGTAGCACCAACGGTAGATGTTCCCTGGGTCCTCCTAGGACTCCCGTCGTCGGTTCCCGGGCAGCGGCAATCGCTCCCGAGCTAGGTCCACTGCTCACAGCTTGGGGCTTCCTTCCCGCGTCCCTTAAACTCTTGAACCGGGCTACTTCATCGGGCACACTACTCTTGGGAGAGTCCCCACCCGTCCTCGCTCCTCCTGAACTCCTAAAGTTCCCTCCCGACCTGGGTAAGGCAAGTGTCTGGGCGGCCCCTCCCTCCTGAGATGTAGTGCCTCTTCCAGCATGTCGGGTCGGTCCGCTGCAGCCTTTAGGTCTTTAATACCTGCTTCTCTCACCCTTACTCGCAACTCTGGATGGAGCACTGACATAAACTTCTCCATCACTATCAGTCGTTTGATGTCATCCGCCGACTCCGCTTCCTCCGCCTTCAACGACCGTAGGAACTTCCGTTCCATATCCCTGGCAGTCTCGGCGTAAGACTTTCCCGACGCTCTTGTACACTCTCTGAACTGTTTCCGGTACATCTCCGGAGTCAGCCGGAATGAGTGGAGCACCGCATTCTTAATTGCGTCGTAATTCGCACACTCTTCTAGGTCCAGCATGTTGTAGGCCTCCCGGACCTCACCAGTCAACCTGCCCTGGACCAGAGCAGCCCAATCATCTTCTGGCCACTCCTTCAGAGTTGCTATCTGTTCAAAGTGTTCGAAGAACGCCTCAGCTTCTTGTGGTTCGAACGTAGGTAAGTCACGTTCCCTTACCTTGAAGGCATCCCGCCGTGCAGGTAGAGCGGGCAGACCACGCTCAATGCGACACAATTTCGACTTCTTTCTTTGCCTTTATCTCCTCCAGTCGCAGTCGTCTCTCTCCTTCTTCTCGCTGCAGCCGTGCTTCTCGCTCACGCTCCTCTCGCTGCATTTGCGCTTCTCTTTCCTCTCGCCTCAGCTGGGCTTCCAGTTGCATCTTCATTATTTCCATTTGCAGGCTCCTCTTACTACAGCTGGACCTTCCACTGCTCCCATGTTCACTGTGAATTCCCTCCACACTGGTAGGCGCTTGGGGTGGCTCTAGTCGGGACGGTTCACCTTTACGACGCTCTTCTCGGGACGGATCTCCTTGAGATGGCTCTCTCCGTCGCCTCCTCTCGAGCTGTGAGCTGTGCCATGATCTCTATCCTTTGCTCTGCAACCTTAGTCGTCCTCAACCTGATCCCAAAGTGGTTTGCCACTTGTTGGAGCTGGGCCTGGTACACTCTTCCAAAATTCTC
>WNGS01083716.1:0-12364 GCA_020271785.1 Procambarus virginalis
ACCATTATCACACATCCAACAATTTGATGTGGTACACTATATATTTCCTTATTTCTATAGTTTTCAATAAGTTGACACTCTAATACATAATGTTTCTAAGGTGTGGGCGTGGGCCATACTACATAATTTACACTCCTTATCTTTTCACTGACATCAACACGTATTGCCAGATATATTTGTATCCTAATCTTAATCTCATGTAAATTGAATCCTTCCAAGTAGACTTTCCTTTACCATTAGTGAAGGACGAATTTGTATTTATTTTTGAATAATTTTTAAGTGTGTTACTACTGTCCACCATTGCCATTCTCTTTATCATTTCTTCACCCTCTTGGATCATTTTGAGTCTTGTTTTTATTTGTTTCAAGGTTAGCTGACATACAACATCAACAAGAGTTTTTTTCCGTGGCTCTCTTCGCTATGTTATCAACTACCTCATTCAACAGTATTCCCACATGTGAAGGGATCCACATGAATCTTACTTTATACCCAGTTTTTTTAATTTCTTAACATTCTCTCTACACTCTATCACAATATTCTGATATACTGGGCGTCTGCTATTTAAAGACTCTAACGCTCCTCTGCTGTCAATAAAGAAGTTAGTAAAGCAAGCATTTTTACCACATTTGACTACTTCCTGTAATCCTGCTAATACACCTTGGAGTTCAGCCTGCATTGAAGAGACATTGTCAGTTAAGAGGCGTCCAATAACAGTATCTACAGTGCCGATGTCAGTATACTCCCTGATCAAAACTCCACATCCTGTCTTCCTATCCCTAGCTACTGACCCATCACAATATACATGTAGAGTGTTTTCTGTAGGCAGTTTTCTAATTATACAATCATATGTTGCCCTCAGCTCTCCTATTTCATACATACTTTTTTTCTTTTGCAAGGGAGTAATTACTACATCTACATTACAATCCTCCCATGGTGGTGTGAATTTTCTCTTGGGCACAGCAGTACACTCTGTAATAACATCATACTTTATAACATTAGAACATAAGTTATTCATGTATACTCTCTTCTTCATCATACACTGTTCACTACTTCCCACCTTTTGAACCGAGAGGATTAATTCATTAGCTCCCCCACCTTTCATTAATCTAATGGCAGTGGCTACATTTATCTCTGCAATTCTATCCCCAATACTCTGCAAATTCAACTCCATCCTCATTATCTCAATCATAGCATTTCTTGGGCATCCTAAGATAATTCTCATGGCTTCATTTTGTACCTTCTCCAACTTGCCCATCCTACCTTTACCAAAAAAAGAAATGACAGGTGCAGCATAATCAATAAAAGATCTTACAGTACTCAAGTATATCATTCGTAGCACAGGGAATCCCACTCCCTTTCCACAGCATGCCAAGGCCTTCAGAGGTTGTAATCTCTTCCGACTTTGACCCAACAGTCTGTTCATCTCAGCTTCCAAACTCTCATGGGTATATCCAACATATATGCCTAAATATTTATATATATTAACACTCTCTATATTTTTACTGTTTATTTTCAATACAATGGGCCTCCGACTTCTACATTCAAACTTAGTTTTGTTTTCATTAACCACCAGTCCCATATGGTGACACAGGTTTCCGAAATTGTCCAACACTGTTTGAACCTTTGAAATATCTTTGTCCTGAAACAAAATATCATCGGCATATATGATCGGAGTTACCCCATTTGAGTATCTCTCAGATGCTATCTTATTCATTAGTACATTAAACAGGGTGGGACTCAACACTCCTCTCTGAGGTGTGCCGAGTTCAAAAGACCTCACACCTGACATACAACCTTGATACCACACCTGAGCCTTCCTTTTGTAGCGAGTAATCCTTGTACTCGCTCCATTATCTCATTATCTTAATGCATTACTAATCACACAAGCTACAATCCTTTCCCCAATTACAGGTAATACTCTTCTCACCTTGTTGGAGGGAGCTGAGGTGTAATCACCATATAACCCAGCGATGTGAGAATAGCAAACCAGTACAATCTCCAGTCAAGAATGTAGTACTCGGCGTTGGCAGTTCTAATCGACCCAAGATGCTACAGCTTCGACACAGAGCAGTCAGCAGACTACGACCGCATCCAGTTACGACAACAACAATTCAACGCTCTCGCTCCCCGAGTTCACACACTCGCAATTCCCCAATCGAGCCGCAACGCTCTCCCGCATAGAGCTCCACGGCTCCGGCCTCACTCAGCTCTCTGCTCTGCTCCAGGCTTCGTCTCAACGTCTACGACACTGCTGTATCCAGGACTACTAAATAAATATGAAACTCACTAAACACTGTGTATCTAATCTGCCCAACAACGTAACACAAACGTACGTTACACTTTCATAAAGATAATCCCCTATCCAGCGCAATAATCTCCCTTAAACACCAAGACCAGCTAATTCATATAAAATAACCTCTTTGTTGGCTTTATCAAAAGCTCCTTGTAAATCAATAAAAATTCTATAATAATCATTTTCATTAGCTAGACATTTAATAATACAATCAGAGGTACTTTTTCCTTTGAGGAACCCGGACAAATTACTAGACAGCTGATCACCTATTATATATAAAAGTCTATTTAAAATGATCCTCTCCATCATTTTACAAAAACACGAGGTTAAGGACACAGGTCTGTACTCTCCATTGGCTTTAGGGATAGGGATGATCATAGCTTTTTTCCATTTACTGGGAATACTGCCCTCTTTATAACTAATATTAAAGAGGTCTAAAAGTGGGCTTTTCGTCATAATGACAAGTTCATTAAGTATTTCATAAGTTACTCCATCCTCCCCAGGGGCGGTAGATTTCCCAACTTTAATCGCCATTATTAGTTTTTCAATTGTAATACCTGTGCAAGTGACATCACCACTGTTACCTGCTGTAAGTATAAAATCCTTTCCTAGATCTTTCCAAGAATCTAATGACTCTCTCATCACAGCATAATCTTTTTATATATTCATTATTTGAGGTATCATATATTTGAATCTATATTAGTTCAGATTTGCTATGCTACTAACTCAACAATGAACTAGTGACGAACCACACTGGTTCCTATATATATATGATCTTCTAGAAATATACCCCCCCCCCAATGTTGATATTTATTTATTTATTTATTTATATATGTACAAGAAGGTACATTGGTTTTGTGAGAATACATTGAATAGTACAGTATTTCCCAATGTACCTTCTTGTACATATATAAATAAATAAATAAATATCAACATTGGGGGGCGTATATTTCTAGAAGATCATATATATCTAGGAACCAGTGTGGTTCGTCACTAGTTCATTGTTGAGTTAGTAGCATAGCAAATCTGAACTAATATAGATTCAAAGATATGATACCTCAAATAATGAATATATAAAAAGATTATGAAATATTGAGCAACAGTAAGAACAAAACACCTTAAACACTATTAAGCCATAAATTCTGGCATTAAACTATTCACTGTGAAAATCTTATATGTGAATTTATACTAATAATCTTAGCTAAAGTTATACGAAAGCTGGTGTCTTAGCTGTAAGACGACTTCTGTAATTCTGTTTCGTTACTCGTCCTCGAGATCACATACCCCCAATAAAGAAGAAACCCGTGGAAATTATCGTGAGTGATGAGAGACAACTTGTTAACTCCTCGTCTACACGCTGCAATCAGGGAAAATTAAGTATACCTTGAGGATACCTTGAGGTGCTTCCGGGGCTTATCGTCCCCGGGGCCCAGTCATCGACCAGGCCAGATATATATCTGAGCATTTTATTAGGCTATAATTTATTTCAATATTCATTGAAATTGAAATAAATGAAGAAAATCAACTAACGTTGTATTGTTGTTGGTTTTGCCATGTAACGACAGACTACCCACAAATATACAATCTGGAGTGATGCATCGAACAGGAATGGTATACTTAGCGTGAGCGTGTCAAACGCTAAAGTCTGCCGAAACCCCGTCTGCCAGTCCCAGGCGTCCACTGTTATGTACGCGTAATTACAGGCCATGACTTCAATTGTTGATGCGCTATTAACTGGTAGGGCACTGTAGAACACGTTGGGAGGTAATTAGTGACTATTGGTGGAGTTGCAACGTAATTAAGGTTGGAAAACTCTTCAGTCCCACCACCACGTGTCTTCCCTTCCTGATCGCTAGTCGAACAAGTGAGGAATAATGGTGGCTTGCCGCTCACGTCTCCCTCAACCCTCTCCTCGTATTTACAATAGAATTTAGTAATCACGGCAAATTTTTTTCCGTGAAATTATTGAAGTAATGCTTTAAAAGAATAGGGTTGCAATTGTAGGGAACTATATTGTTTATATTCTTGCTAGATAGTGTTGATTAAGCACTGTTTCCTTATTAACGAGAAATGGGACGTATTTTCATGGCGTTCTTATATAACAGATAAAACTGTTATTTAGTGATAATCTTAGTTAATAACTCTCGGTTATTAGATCAATAGGAGTTATATTATCAGTAACTAATTATAATACAGTATACTGATAAAAGTAGAGAACCATATTCAATTCCCTAACATATTGGTAATAAATGTGTCTAGATAGACATTATCTGATGCAATTCTGTCTCTCTATGTTGTGAGAATTTCAGCAATTCATGCACAGATAAAGAAATATTAATTTATGTTAGTATTACAATTAGTAAGGTTAATTGATATTGTGGTTAATATACAACAGCAGTGTATTGTGATACAATAGAGATGTATCAGTGTTGGAAATTTCCAACATAACTCCGGGGGGGGAGGAATTCTCGGGTACGTCGCAGTTCTGAGTACCGACGTACCCATTCCGAAGATATATTATGGATTAGTAAATTAGTATGTTAGTACTTTAGTAATGAATGTCCCGAATCTGTCAGGGACAGATAAAATTCTAAGTCATTGTGGGAACATGAATTAAACATTGAAATATTAAATGATTAAGTCATCTGTAATCAAGAACTCTCTAAAGTACACAGTGCACTCAACAACTAGGGTCGCAGTGACATGTAATGGTTGTATTACGTAGTTGCTGAATTGTAGGTAAACTCAGAAAAAGTTCTTAAGAACTGATAACATTATTGTAGTTAGTTTAGTTCCTATATTATGCACCCCATACCCATCCCGTGGGCGGTAGTGGAAAGGGTTACAGAGGCACATAACGGAGCTCAGGGACTGAACCCCACAATTCATTTAGCTAAGCAAGTTACAATCTTGATGAGCTAGTTACAAAATTCAATATAAGTCGTCACATCAACAATGGGTTCGAGATCGACCTCAAGTACAGGTTATAAATTAAGCAACTGACATATGTGGAGAGCTAGTGTCACAATTTATATGTTTGTCCTGCACACCGCCCCCCATCCAGCGGGCAGCGGTGGACAGGTTACAATCACTCAGTTACTACCTACAGTTAGCAAACTGGGGATATTTGGCTAAAATTTCTGGTAGCAGATCATTTTGAATGACATATTTACACATCGCTGGAACATTGGTTATAGAATTGTCTCTAAATTCACATATTTTTTCGCACTCCATCACATAGTGATGGATGTGGGGAAAACTCCAGGCCGTATATCTCTTTTTTAAATTAACTTCAATAAAATAAAGTTTTATCTTATTTATGTTCTTAGTAAGTAAGAAATTAATTAAGTGAACTGTATGTACTTGTTAAAACTGCCTGAAATTATCTCACATAGTTGGGGGGACAATTTGTAGCTTAAACCACTTTAAGATGGCTGCTTCTTAAACTACAAATTGTTTACCTATGTATAATTTTATATCATACCACATATGGTGGTCCAATCTACTATTATTTCAATAATTATTACTAATTATGAGTACTACTTCTACAATAACTAAAGTGGGCTTAGCTGATCCTGTAGTATGGGCCTGCTAAGGCTGTGTAATTGTAGCATCAAAATGGGTGTGGCCCTGTGCCTCTGAGTGCCACGTAATGGCGGCTGGTAGGAGGTCTACAAGGCTTGGCATACAGCTAGTAAATTATGTGTAAGTGTCGGATTTCCGACATAATTCCAGGGGGGGGGAAGAACACAGGTCGAAGTCCTGGTAAGGACTGCGATCACTTTATTCTTCTCCTTCAGAATTATAGTGCTGCTTTAATTTGAGTTTACATTGTTGTGCTGCAGTCCTTTGGGGACGTATGTCCCGTACTGGCATATCGGGTGTTGGAAGTTGTTGAATGTCTTCTTTCCTTGCCAGTTCTAAAGGAACTAATTTCTCTAAAGTTTTAAGAGTAGTGTTGCCTCGGCATTTTACTTTCACTATTCTCAAGATGCCCTGGCCGTCTGGATGAACAGAGACTATTTGACCTATAGGCCACTCTGAGCGTGGTCCATCACTATCCACCAGAACTATGTCACCAGGGTTCAAGTTAATTCTGTTACAGGGGTTGTTTGCCCCATAATGATATTCCCTCAGAGCTGTAAGATATTCTCGAGTTCATACATCATTCCACTGACTTATCACCCCTGATAAATGTTTGAAACTTTGAAAAAAATCACTCTCTTGTACATATGAAGGATCCTCTGGTTCCTCGTCCGTAAGGGACACAAGCGTTTTGAGAGGTCTACCATACATCAAATGAGCTGGACGTAATGGTTCATGCTGCAAAACATCATCAGAGAGGTAGGTAAGTGGTCGGTTATTAACTCAAGCTTCTATCTCTATGACTATGGTTTGAAGCTCCTGTAGGTCAATTTTTTGATGGTGTAGGGTTTTCCGTAGAGAACGTTTCACCGTACCAATCATGCGTTCGTAGAAGCCTCCGTGCCATGGTGCTCTGGGTGGCATAAATTTCCATTGGCACTGCCGTTGATTTAGGGCCGTGCGTACCTTTGGGTGCGTCCAGATTTTCCTCAGACATGCTTCTCCTGCCACTAAGTTGGACCCATTGTCTGAGATCATTAACTTAGGACAGGATCTATGAGAAGCAAACCTGCGGAAAGCCTGTAAGAATGCTTCGGCACTCATATTGGGAGTCACTTCTAGATGGACTGCCCTTGTTGTGGCACAAGTAAAAAGACAGATATAGGCTTTTATTGTTTTTTTGTCTTTAGTGCCTGTTAGTGTTAGTGCTCCTGTGAAATTTACTCCTGTTGTCTCAAGGGGACGAATATGTACAACTCGTTCCATCGGAAGTGGAGGAGGGCCAGGATATGGACACACTCTGGCATCGTATCTCCGGCAAATAACAGAGGAATTGATTATTGATTTTACTGTCTGTCTACCTTGGGGTAGCCAGTACTGTTGTCTTAAGTCCGTGAGAGTATCTAATACCCCACCATGCAGAGTGCAGTATTTGTGTATATGTAACACAATTAGTTTGCTTACTATGTGGTGATGAGGGAACAATATTGGATTTTTTGCTTCCAGACCTATGTCAGCATGCTGTAAGCGGCCTCCGCATCTGATTATGTTATAATTGTCAGTGTCTACCCAGAGACCCAGATCATGTTGTAGCTTCTTAGGAACATTGTCAAATTCTGTCCCGAATGTGTTGATCTGAGCTCTTTTGACCCAGAACCTTAGGGCACTAGGGAATTTATGCTTGATTCCTATTTTCTTTAGAAAATCAAACACTACTTGGGTGACACCTATCAGTTTATTCAGTTCAGAGTACCGAGTAGGATCAATTACCAAAGTCCGAGGTGGTTCTGGGTTCTCAGTAGGAACAGTGACATTGGTCACAATGACTTGTGGCTTTTGTTCAGGCCACTGGTCGCTGCTTAGCCACTGAGGTCCATTGAACCACATCTCTGCCTTTGTTAATTGCCGTAAAGTCAGGCCTCGGGAGAGATAGTCAGCTGGATTCTCTTTAGTGGGTACATATCTTAATTTATACCCTGCTGACAACTCTCGTATTTCCTTAACGCGGTTACTCACGTAAGGATTCTTACTGTTATTGTTTTTAACCCACTGTAGCACTGCCTCATTATCTGACCAAACTACTGTTTCTTTTAAGTGGATGTGGCTTCAGGCCTTGATCAAATAATGAGCCAATCTTACACCTAGCAGTAAGGCTGTTAATTCCGGTTGTGGTAGTGATCTTTTCTTTAAAGGTGCCACTCTGGCCTTTGATGTGAGCAAATTGGCTTGCCCATTTGAGACCAGGTAAGCTACTGTGCCATAAGCCTTTCCTGAGACATCACAAAATACATGTAGCTTAATTGGTTCCTTTTCATTTACTACTGTGTTCCGAGGGAACTTGACAGACTCTAGGGTACTTAAATCTTTTACTAACCATTGCCATTTTTCTTGTAAGGCAGGTGTTAGAAGATCATCCCAGCCTATCTTTTGTTGCCAACATTCCTGTATTATTAACTTCCCATTAATTAAGATTGGACTTAATAGTCCTAATGGGTCGAAAGGTTTGCTGACTTGTGATAGTAATTTTCTCATTGTTAAGTTAGTGGTATCTGGCTCCACCGACTTGTCAGCTGATCAGTTGTCGTGTTCCATTCGACACCTACTACCTTTGTCATCTCGGGTACCTGGTAGTCGGGAAATTCGGTTGCGATCAGTTGATTTAATTTGTCATTGTTAGAGACCCAAGACTGGAGAGGCATATTGGCTCCCATTAATTCTCGATTGGCCTCATGGTATATGTCCAACAGTTTACTCTCACTGTTGGTTGTTCCTTGAAAATTATCCACATATAGGTTTTTTGCTAATTTCCATCTTGTTTGGGCTATTGAATTTCTTCAAATGCGTATCCAAGGTAGCTTGGAGCAGAAATGGTGAGGACGTGGTGCCGAACAATACGGAGGCAAACCGATAAGTGATTAATTCACTGTTCGGATCGTTAGGATCCTTAATCCATAGGAACTTGGTGTAATTCCGGTCTTCTTCTTGAAGACCTACACTAAGGAATGCCTTGCTGATGTCGGCTGTATATGCATAAGTCCCAATACGGAGCTTTAACCCTTAAATGGCGCATAGCTATATACCATTTGACACCCACAGGTGCATACAAAAAAAAATATATATATTTTTTCTTCCTAACCTGTTAATTTGTGTGGCACTGATCACGGGAAAATAATAAAAAAATCGTAAGTTGAATATATTGGCCGCTATAGGGCAGGGAAGTCTGGCACAAAACAGACGCTCACTCAGCATGTGTCCCAGGCGGTCTGTTGATCGCCAGCTGTCAGGCTGGAGTTGCCACAAAGAGATAATTGCGTAATTATCTCAATGTCTCTGATTTTTCGTAGTTTTTTTGTTGTAATATTATTCAATTGTGTGTAGTTTGATATATTTATATAATGAAATGAGTGAATCATCGCTGTACTCAAAAATATGGTGTGCTTATTGTTGATTCAATTATGTTCATCAAACAGTGAACAAATACTTTGTCGGTTGTTACACTATATACACAGGGTATATATAATTATTTGCATGTTTTGTTCACCATAACGAACCACTAAGTTGCTATTATGAATCAAAAAGTAACGAGTGACCGCCGTGTACCAGCCAGCCACTCACGCCCTCACTCAAGTCATCTGACTCACCCACATTTTCCTCCCACAATACTGTTTTTGCTTTTATTCACTATATACAGACGCTATATATAAGTATCTGTCATGTTCACAGAAAATGGTACCATCCGTTTTCTATGTGCGGCGGCTGGACGCCACAGAGAGAGGAGGTAAACAAAGCACAGGACGCCTGCCAAGCTTGGGAGCTCTAGTCATGTAATCGTTTATAAGTATTAAAGTCAGTAACCAGGAATGACTTTACATCAACCTTACTACCAAGACTATCTTAGCTATATACAGACACCACACTGGCGATGAGGATGAACTGGGAACGCAGGTATTTTGTTCAACAAAACACAAGGAAGGAGCATGCTGTCTCGCCCAGAGGTGGAAGGAGAAGCTGTCTGTGAGCACCATACCCGATGCTGTATGCAACCCCATGCTGTGTGCTGACTGTTGCTGTGTGCTGGCCGTTGCTGTGTGCTGGCCAATGCTGTGTGCTACCCAAGCTGTGCTGATTGTTGCTGTGAGAGAGGAATCTGCCGACGCTGTGTACGAAACGAAGCTTTGATGCAGTGTATAAAACCCGATGTTTTGGTTACGAAAGACGCTCCGTGCTACAAAATTCTTCACGCTGTGAGCCAACTGCTGCCTACTGCTGCCAACTGCTGCGCCAACTGCTGCCTACTGCTGTACCAACTGCTGTACCAACTGCTGTACCAACTGCTGACAACTGCTGTACCAACTGCTAACAACTGCTGTGTTGCTGTGAGTAGGAACAACACATGTACACAAGGGCTAGGTAAGAAGTCAGTTGCTGCTGTGTTGTGCACTGTTGTGAACTTTTGCATTAAAATGCTTGTGTGCTTTGCAAAATTAAAGTAATTACAGTGAATTCTTGAGTAACATATACATTGCAGAAAGTGTTATATATTCTGAGGAACATTTTAAGTGATAAGTTTACATTTATTCAGTAAAAATGGCAAATATACCTCAGTTTCCTGCATTTGATCCTGACTGTGACCAGACAAACCTGTCACAGAGGTGGACCAAATGGCTTAAAAGGTTTGAAAATTTGTTGATAGTTTCTGATATCAAATGTGCTGAAAGAAAGCGTGCCTGTCTACTTCATTGTGCAGGTGATAGAGTTTGTGACATCTTTGATGCACTGAAAGATACTGGTGGTGCCAAAGATTATGACACTGCCAAGGCCAAATTAACTGAGCATTTCAAACCAAGGCAAAATACTGCTATGGAAATTATGCATTTCAGGAGAGCGAAACAACTCTCTAATGAAACTGTTGATCAATACCATACACGTCTGCAGGGTTTAGCAGCCCACTGTGAGTTTGCTGATGTTGACAACGAAATCAAACAGCAAATAATTGAAACATGTACACCTACACGTCTCCGTCGAAGAGCTCTAGAACTTGTTGATGATGAAAGTTCTCTTACCAAGATACTGGATATGGCTCGTCGAATGGAAGATGCTGCACGTGATGCTCGTGCCATGGAGTGCAGTGCCAACAACGGTTCTGCCACTGTTACTAACAGTCATGAAGTATGTAAGGTTCAGGGAGTACACCATGATCGTAGAAGATATCATGCCAAACCTAACATAAATTGAGCCGAGAACCACATCACAACTGGAGTCATGGAACAAGACTCAAGCAGTCACAACGACTCACATCAGAGGTTGTCAACAATAAATGTTACAATTGTGGAGGAGACTACCCACACCAAGATAATGTTTGTCCTGCACAAGGTAAGAAGTGCTATGAGTGTAGAAAACTAGGTCATTTTGGTGCTATGTGTCGTTCCGCACTAAAAAAACCACAATCAATAAATAAAAGCAATGTACGAGGATCAAGTCATAGGAGTCGAGGTGGCAAACACAATATTGCACCTCAAATCAAGAATGTTAATAATATACAAGACAACATTTCATTACAACCAGTCTCAGATGACAGTGAATGTGATTTATTTATGGAGTACAATCAATCACAAAATGGAATGATCTTCCAAACAAACCCAGAGACTATAGTATACATTGCTGGCATTTGTCTCAAAATTCTCATTGACACTGGATCAAACATTGACACCATTGCTGAGTGCCACTATGAAAATTTAAAAAAACAGTTCCCAAAGCTTGAAAACTATAATGGTAAAGCCACTGCCTATGCTTCAAAGGTAGCCTTACCAGTGATTGGAACTTTCACTGCAGAGATTAAGTCAAGAATGCAATGCTCATTACTACATTCCATGTTGTTAGGAATGCAAAGGAGTCTTTACTCAGTTACAAGACTTCAACCAAATTGGGGCTACTTCAGCTTTCTAATGCTGTAGCAGTGGAATCTGCAAACAATGTTGATGCTATTGTTGCTGAATTTCTGATCGGTTTAAATCCATAGGTTGTTATACTGATAGCAAGGTACATCTGCATATCAACCCAGATGTAATTCCAGTTGCCCAACCACATCGCCGACAACCATTCATACTCGCAAGAAAGTCGATGCCGAACTGGATAGGCTGATAGAACTAGATATCATTGAACCGTAACAGGCCCAACACCATGGGTAAGCCCAATTGTCACTCCACCAAAGCCGAAGAATCCAGATGAGATACGCATTTGTGTAGACATGCGTGTTCCCAACAAGGCAATAATGCGTGAACGCCATCCTACACCCACTGTAGATGATATGATTTACGCTTGAATGGTGCAACTGTATTTAGCAAGTTAGATTTAAACAAGGGCTATCATCAGCTTGAACTTGATGATGAGAGTCGATTCATCACAACGTTTACGACACATCGAGGTCTGTATAGGTACAAGCGCCTGAGTTTGGTATTTATTAACAGTGCTGCTGAGGTATTCCAG
>WNGS01083721.1:0-10414 GCA_020271785.1 Procambarus virginalis
CTATATATATATATATATATATATCGTACCTAGTAGCCAGAACTCACTTTTTGGCCTACTATGCAAGGCCCGATTTGCCTAATAAGCCAAGTTTTCCTGAATTAATATATTTTCTCTAATTTTTTTCTTATGAAATGATAAAGCTACCCATTTCATTATGTATGAGGTCAATTTTTTTTATTGGAGTTAAAATTAATGTAGATATATGACCGAACCTAACCAACCCTACCTAACCTAACCTAACCTATCTTTATAGGTTAGGTTAGGTTAGGTAGCCAAAAAAGTTAGGTTAGGTTAGGTTAGGTAGCTTAGGTAGTCGAAAAACAATTAATTCATGAAAACTTGGCCTATTAGGCAAATCGGGCCTTGCATAGTAGGCTGAGAAGTGCATTCTGGCTACTAGGTACGACATATATATATATTATATATATATACAGTACAACCTCGATTCAACGTACCCCGATTCAACGAATCTCCGGCTAGTTCGCACACTTTTCAGGCCGGATTTACTCACCCTGTTCGACGAAACTGGTTCGCCGAAGCGGGGGATGTTCGGATTTGCTTACGACGTCGAGACAGAGTTCACAGACTGGTGGAAAGTTTCACATTCTATCACAGATTACAATTATTAATTCCTTCATATGACAAGTTCGATCACACAAGTGGACCACACAAGTGGACCGCACATGTGGTCCACAAGTGGTCCACAATCTTACGATGTTGGGACAGAGTTCACAGTGGTAGAAAACCTTACCATCCCATCACAGAACATTCTGTATCAACATGTTAAACAAGCTACGAGGATGAGGGAAGGTGACGTTCCCTCCATGTTAGATTTGATATTTACCAGGAAGGGAAGAAATATTTGACATTCAGTACCTTCCTCCCTTGGGTAAAATTGACCATGTCTTTATGAGGATAAAGTATGCAATGCGTTATAATCTGGAAGAAATATGATGGTCGATGCAATTGAAAAACCTGACTTTAGGAGAGGACATTATGGCAACCTTAGAAAATTTTTAGGGAGTATAATTGGACAGACTTGTTGCTAGGCAAGGAAGTAAATGAGATGTATGTCAAGTTTGTGAAATATATGATAAAGGCACAAAAAAATTTATACCAAAACAGAGAAGCAGAACTAGGAAACAGGATTGGTTCGACAGAAAGTGCGAGAGGGCCAGAGACCAAAAGACACAAAAATGGAATCAATACAGGAAGAGGCCAAACCCCCAATCATACCAGCGATACAAAGATGCGAAAACAACTACACGGCAGTGAGGAGAGAGGCAGAAAGAAATTTGAAAAAGGATTGCAGACAAATGTAAAACAGAACCGGTCTATTTATAAATTCATAAACAACAATTGCAGGTAAAGGATATATTCAGAGGTTGAAAATGGGACATAGATTCACGGAAAATGAAAAGGAAATGTGTGAAACATTAAACGAAAAGTTCCAAAGTGTGTTTGTACAAAATGAAATCTTCAGGGAACCAGATACAATAAGAATTCCAGAGAACAACATAGAGCACATAGAGGTGTCTAGAGACGAAGTGGAAAAAATGCTCAAAGAGCTAAATAAGAACAAAGCAGTTGGTCCAGATGGAGTTTCACCATGGGTTCTGAGAGAATGTGCACCTGAGCTCAGCATCCCTCTTCAACTGATCTTTCAGGCATCCCTGTTTACAGGAGTTGTAGCTGATGTGGAAAAAGGCTAAATAGTTCCAATTTACAAGAGTGGAAGCAGGGAAGACCCCTTAATTATAGACCGGTATCATTGACAAGTGTAATAGTCAAATATGGAAAAAATAATTAAAACTAAATGGGTAGCACACCTGGAGAGAAATGATATATATCAGACAGACAGTATGGTTTTCGATCTGGTAGATCCTGTGTATCGAATTTACTCAGTTTTATGATCGAGCAACAGAGATATTACAGGAAAGAGATGGTTGGGCTGACTGCATCTATCTGGACCTAAAAAAGCTTTTGACAGAGTTCCAATAAGAGGTTGTTCTGGAAACTGGAAAATATTGGAGGAGTGACAGGTACGCTTCTAACATGGATGAAAAAACTTTCTGACTGATAGAAAATGAGGGCTGTGATCAGAGGCAATGTATCGGACTGGAGAAATGTCACAAGTGGCGTACCACAGAGTTCAGTTCTTGCACCAGTGATGTTTATTGTCTACATAAATGATCTACCAGTTGGTATACAGAATTATATGAACATGTTTGCTGATGATGCTAAGATAATAGGAAGATAAGAAATTTGATGATTGTCATGCCCTTAAGAAGACTGGATAAAATAAGATATGGAGCACCACTTGGCAAATGGAATTTAATGTTAATAAATGTCATGTTATGGAATGTGGAATAGGAGAACATAGACCCCACACAACCAATATATTATGTGAGAAATCTTTAAAGAATTCTGATAAAGAAGAGATCTAGGGGTGGTTCTAGATAGAAAACTATCACCTGAAGACCACATAAAGAATATTTGCAGGAGCCTATGCTATGCTTTCTAACTTTAGAATTGCTTTAAATACATGGATGGGGATATACTAAAGAAATTGTTCATGACTTTTGTTAGGCCAAAGCTAGAATATGCAGCTGTTGTTTGGTGCCAATATCTAAGAAGCACATCAACAAACTGGAAAAGGTGCAAAGACATGCTACTAAGTGGCTCCCAGAACTGAAGGGTAAGAGCTACGAGGAAAGGTTAGAAGCATTAAATATGCCAAAACTAGAAGACAGAAGAAAAAAGAGGTGATATGATCACTACGTACAAAATAGTAACAGGAATTGATAAAATCGATAGGGAAGATTTCCTGAGACCTGGAACTTTAAGAACAAGAGGTCATAGATATAAACTAGCTAAACACAGATGCCGAAGAAATATAAGAAAATTCACTTTCGCAAACAGAGTGGTAGACGGTTGGAACAAGTTAGGGGAGAAGGTGGTGTAGGCCAAGACCGCCAGTAGTTTCAAAGCATATATGACAAAGAGTGCTGGGAAGACAGGACACCACGAGCGTAGCTCTCATCCTGTAACTACACTTAGGTAATACACTAGGTAATTACTCTACAACAGGGCACAGGCCACAGGAGGAAACAAATCTGCTACAGAGCAGAACACAGGGGAAAGCGGTCATACGTCTTTGCCTTTACTCACCATTAAAAGCTTAGATGTACAGTTATGGTGACACAAAACATGTAAATACTTATATATTAACGTCTGTATATAGTGAAGTATAGCAAAAAACAGTATTGTGGGAGGCGAATGTGGGCGAGTAGATGACGGAGGAGGGCGGGAGTGGCTTGTTTCATCTGACGATGTTGTTGTAGAATGATTAGTTGTGGGCAGGAATTGGAGTACCAAACATCCGCTGCTTTTCCTTAGTTTATTATAAAAATATATATATCTGTACACGGGCCAGGGGCTAGCTAGTGTGTGTCAGGGAGCGCGTGTGCTCGCTCCGATGCCCAGGCTGCGTCTGGTCTGAGCTCTGCTGGGTAGGGCAGATTGCATTAAAATCTGCTGACAACGTTGTTATACTTATTAAGTTGTTTAGCTTAAGAGGGTATAGGTCACCCTATGTGTGAGGGTGAACTGGCGTCCAACACCGCTCGGCACGCTATCATCGGCGTCCTCGGCGATCTGCTTGAAAAATTGACAACCCTTGGGCGTGTACCTAACTAACATTATATACAGTGATTTACCTATAGTGGCCGTAAACAAACAAGTTTTTGAGACGTCCAACACCGTCTCGGACATGCATGAATAATGAGTACATTGCTTAAATATAATCCTCAAACTAAGCTATCCATGGAGCATCATGACTAACTAGCTAAATGGCTGCGCAAACTGGAGGCAGGAGGTCCGGCTTCAGGTAGCGGCGGTAGTGTAGAGTCAGCGGACCAGAAGTTGCGCGTAGGAATTCATGATGCTCAGCCACAGTGTTATCTGTTAAGTAGATTATAAACGGCAGACACTAACGTAGGCACAATATATTACATGGCAATACATTGAATAAGCGACATTTCCACTAAAATATGGAGAGCATGAACGTGGCAGGAACACTAGGACCTACATAGTGTATAGAGACACGACAAGATCAATAAACTACAAATAAAGATACCTGAGGTGGAAGGGTCTATATACATTGAACCGAGGGGTGCGAAACGATTGTTGTAATCCCTCTTAATCTAGTCATAAAACTATGAATTCTTAGGTGCTAGTCCGTCATGAATGTAGTCTTCCGCTGCCATGTACGAACAGGCAGGGAGAGGGGAACAGATAGAACGCATCCATTGTCCCTTACAGACTGGAACACCACAGTCACACGAAGATGAATCATCAGACTGTTGGTAGTGTACTGTCGAAATAACAGGTCTGGACCGAAGATTGTATGTGTGAGCACGTGGTGGGATAGTAGTCGCTGGGCGTGTCTGAGACCGAAGTGGGTGTCACAGTGGTAGGGTCAGGCAGTACGTCGTCAGGGACAGGAGTGTCAGGGACAGGAGTCTGGGTGTCATCGTCGACAGTCAGACGAGCTAATTTCATGTGGTTGAGATGCTCATGTACTTGTTCTCCAGTGGCTAGGTTTTCCAGCTTGTACTTATTACCTGTGATATGCTCAAGAACTCTGTAAGGACCAAGAAACTTCTCAGTCAGTTTGTACATGGGACCATCTCGTCGCTGGTTGAGGATCATTACTAAAGATCCAGGTCCTATTCTCGTAGGTTTAGCATGAGCGTTTTGTAACCGCGTGAAATCATCAGTAGCTTTAGAGAGATGTTCCTTGACCCTCTGGAACACCAGTTGAGTGTCTCTCCGTTTGACCTTAACATAGTCGTCATAGTTGTAGAGTGGCGCGGGCGGCGAGGAGATGATGGCATTAGGAAATCTCATGTCTGTCCCAAATAGCACAAAGTGAGGTGTGTCTCCTATGGAGGAGTTGACAGAGGAGTTTATCGAACATTGGACGATTGGCATAAGTTCATCCCATTTGTGACTGTCTCGATTGACTGTCACTCTGAGTGCGTCAAGGACCTTCTTGTTAGTTCTTTCAGCAAGGCCATTGCTAGCCGGCTGATAAGGCATTATATTACACTTTTTGATGTTGTACAATGTAGCCAGTTGTTCCAGGACAGAATTGTTGAATTCCGGGCCGTTGTCAGAGAGTATAACCCTAGGTGGACCATACCTGCAAATTATATGATCATGAAAGGCACTAGCTATAGTTTCTGCAGTCTTGTTTGGAATTGGAACCAGTTCACAGTATCTAGAGAAGTTATCTACCATAACTAGGAGATGTTTATTTCCTCTGGAAGTTTCAGCAAAATTGTTAACAAATCCATAGAAACACGATCCCAAGGTGCATTAGTCGTAGGGTAAGACTGAATCGGGTTCGGGCCAGCAACATGGCCTCTGTGAGCTAGGCAGGTTAGACATTGATCCACGTGACGTTCAATCTGTTTGGCCATTTTGGGCCAGTAGTACGTAAGACGAGCTTGCTTGATGGTGCGGTCCTTGCCAGGATGCGCACTGTGTGGGGCGTGTGAACAAGTTTTAACACGGTAGGAACTATCGACGCAGGAATAACAAGTTGATGTACCAGTCTGGCAGGAGATCCAAGCATAACCTTGCGATGGAGCACATGATCTAAGAGTACTAGTTCCTTGAGTGGTACGGGTGGCTTGACCGTAAGAGTCGTGTGCGGGTCCACGAGAAAGCTTATGATCGGTGCCCACATTGGGTCTTGACGTTGTGCGAGTTCTACATCTCGCAAGTCTAATGAAGGGTATTCAACGTGAACAGAAGCGACGTAACGAGAGAGAGCATCGGCAACTACATTGTGTTTGCCAGGTAAGTATCCAAACGTGGGTAGGAACTCTTGTATGGTGAGCGACCAACGGGCAAACTTGCCTATGGGGTTCTTGTCTCTGAACAAGGGAATGATAGCTTGGTGGTCCGTCAGGACATGGACAGGGTAGTTATAGATGATATCTCTGAAATGTTTGAGTGCCCACACGACAGCCAACGCTTCACGCTCGGTTGTCGAATAATTCTTTTCAGCTTTGGAGAGGACTCGGCTCGCATATGCAATGGCATGTTCCTTTCTGTCGCTAGTTTGAGCGAGTACGGCACCTAACCCAATGTTACTGGCGTCAGTAACTAAAATGAACGGTTTGGTGAAGTCTGGGAACTTGAGAACGGGAGAAGATATCAGGGCTTCTTTGAGCGTTTGAAATGCTTTCTCTTGATCCGTTGTCCAAACGAACGGAACGTCCTTCTTAAGGAGGTGAGTGAGAGGAGATGCAATCACTGAATAACCGGCAATGAAATGGCGGTAGAATCCAGCTAGGCCTACGAACTTTTGTACAGCTTCAGCATTATGAGGGACTGGAAAGTTCTTGACAGCTTCTATCTTTGAATCTAGAGTGGTGATGCCTTGTGAGGTGACGCTATGGCCGAGAAACTGTATTTTTTCTCTCATGAAGGCGCATTTGCTGAGTTTGATTTTCAGATTGGCTTCAGCTAGTTTCTGAAGGACTCGGTCCAAACTTTGGAGATGTGACGGTACATCCTTGGACATGATAATGAGGTCATCGAGGTAGACCATGAGGGTATTTCCTATCATTCGTCGAAACAGGTCTGTCATAAGCCTTGAGAAGGTAATAGGGCTGCTGCGTAAGCCAAAAGGCATGCGAGTGTACTGGTAATGACCATTAGGGACGGAAAACGCCGTCAGTTCTCGACTTTCTGGGTCGAGCGGTATCTGCCAAAATCCTTGCAATAAATCAAGTGTGGAAAAAACCTTATTCTGACCTATGTTCTGCAATAAGTCAGTAAGCACAGGAAGTGGAAATCGATCGGGAATCGTAACTTGATTAAGTTTCCTGAAATCAACGACGGGACGCCAAGAGCCATCCTTCTTGGGTACCAAGATTAACGGAGCATTCCACGGTGAAGTACTTTCTTCAATAACGCCATCGTGTAACATCTCGTCAATGAGTCGGTCTGCAACAGCTCGTTGAGAATGAGGCAATCTGTATGCGGGTACAAAAATTGGGCGAGTACCTGGTTCCAGTGGAATTTTGTGAGTAATGAGGTGCGTCAGTCCAAGTTGTTCACCTGTCAGTGCAACAACGTTGCGATGCTTGTTGAGGATGGCCAATAACTGAGATTGGGCGTCAGGGAAGTCAGTGGCACTAAGATGCACAGGTGAGATCGCGATCTGATCTGGATTTGTTGTGTGAGAGAGTGCATGTACCATTTGGTCAGTAGAGACCTCATCCACTACTCGCACCGGTAACGAATAATGGGCAAAGTCAACAATGTGTGTGCCTGATGCAAGGTGAATGTTGGCATTGGTGACGTTGGCAACATAAACAGCAGTAGTGTTATTCTGCACCTGATGTAAGGACGGTTCTACGTAGGTACCATTGATTTGACATGTGTCACTGTCAGCTATTACGTGTTCTAGGTCAGATACACCAGGTATTTTGACAATAACCTTTGTTAGTGCATGAGAATGTAGTACTGTGTCTTGGTGTAAGATGCCTCTGACCTGACTGATGTTAGACTCCAGGCAAGTAAGGTAATGAACAATCGCTGGGGCCCCTTGCAAAGATTCATTGACCTCACCGACCTGCGAGACTGTGGAAACGTGCGTTGGTCTGGTGTCAGTAAGTGACTGAGTGACAGGTTTGTTTGGCGTGACTGGTGGTCTGGTGTCAGTAAGTGGCTGAGTGACGGGTTTGTTTGGGCGTGACTGGTTAAGTGTACCCTGGTCTTCCCTGGTTTGTATGTACCTGACATAGTCCCAATGGTTGGTGAACTCATGTCCCATGGTGTACACACTGCAAAGAGGTACCACTGTATCACCAATTGTTGCTTCCCAACGGTAAGCGTCGATAGTAACTCGGTAGTCTCTCATGGTGTTTAATCCTAGTAAAATATCTCCAGGGAATCGTACTGCACCGGCTATCACACATGGCACGGTGAGTGATCTGTCATTAACTATTAACTCTATGTCTGCTTCACCTAACGTTGGAGTCATTCCTCCAGTAAGTCCACCAAGGTTGGAAACAGACGACTGTCGTATATCGAGTCGGTCGCGTAGGCCATGAAGGGCATCTTGTTTAATGATGTTGACTCGAGCTCCTGTGTCTAGGAAAATCTTAACATGTCGACCCTTCAGAGTGGCTGAAATCAGAGGACCTTCTGTGTCCTTGATAGGCAACCTGTTAAACATGTAATTACGAGACTGACACGGTCGATGTGGTGTCTGGAGTACATGTACATGAGTACCGTCAGTGTGTAGTTCGTCCATGTTATCCTCCTCTGCTAAGGTACCGTACCTGTTACAGGTAGGCACTGAGTATACAGGGAGGTCGTCTCGCTTCCCTACGTCATACCGTTTACCCAGGCTGCTATACCTTCCCCCGACTGAGAGTCATAGGGCTGATCTGTGTGTTCGTAGTCATGTCTGCATTATCCTTGTCGGTCGTGGCGCCGTTTGTCACGCGAGTCACGGTGTCCATCTGTGTCGTGACTGTCAGTGGTTGCGTACCTAACATGGGCAGTCGGTCGGGTTGCAGGGCTACGTGTAGGGCTCGGTCGGCGCTGGTTAGTTGTTGCAGCCTGCGGTTGCTTACGGGAAGGAGGAGTAGGACTAGAACGGTTAGCCTGGTTAGTACCGCGACGGGCTCTACAGTCAGCAGTGTCATGTCCAGGTCGGCGGTGATATGTGCAATAAGAACGGGTGTGATCACGTGATCGGCCTGTGTAGTTATGTCTAGCATGCTGTTGGTAACGAGTGTTAGTTGATGTACACTCTGCTTTACGGTGTCCTGGTTTGCCACAGTTAAAACATTCTGGCGTTCGAGGTCGCTGAGGGTATTGAGGGGAACCTGTCCTGGAGTATGACCTGGGGCCATACGAAGGCGGAGGAGACCTAGCACGAGTCTGAACATGTCTAGGGGTAGAACGCGTGACAACGTTCACTGTGGTATGGGAACTGTTTGCACGAAAAACGGCAGAAAGCTGAGCAGAATCCCGGGACTTTAGCCTGTCTGTGGACTCTACCATGACGTCCATTAAGTCCCATAGCGTGTGGGTAGGACCAAAATTCCTATCCTCGATGTCTTTCAGTATGGCCTCGGGGGCATGACTCTGCATGGCACCGAACGCCAATAGTTTACCCACATTCTGTATAGTGAGGCTTCCACTAGCATCCCATCTAGAACCCATCAAGGCTTTCTCCAGTGAGTCCTGTAGCGTAGCTAGACGCGTGGCAAAAGCATTGCGTGTTTCATCAGGACGCATTACTGCAGTAGCTAATTGGCGAGCAATGCCAAGGGGATCACGATCAACTACCGATATATATCTCCTACGAAAGAATTTCTTAAATTCATCCCAGTTTACAATTTTCTTTAAGTCAGGTGTTCCTGCTACGAGATACGCATCTCCAGATTTATAGTCAAGTGTGGACGTCGCCATACTGATATAGTCTGCGTCTGTGACAGCAGTACCCTTGCTCTTCGCTCTAGCCTCTACACTAGCGAACCATGTCTCCAAGAGGGTTGGATCCTTTCCACTAAACGGGCGAATGTCAACAGACTGTGTAAGAACTGTAACGGTGTTCGAGTTAGAACCCGCAGTATTCAGGGCTTGAGTCATGATTACTGAGTCGCTGCTGGTTGTAGAGGTTAATGAGGATAAGCTACTGAGAGCTGAGGTTGGGAGTTCACTGGCTAAGGATAAGTGAGCGAGCGTAGGGAGCTCACTAGTTAAGTGTAAGTTACTCTCGATAGTGAACGAGACCGTAGACTGTAGGGGTAAGTGCGCGAGCGAGGTCTGAGCGAGTATCGGTTATCCATAAAGTAAGTTTACATTGTGCCCACGAAAGTCTACAGTTTACTCTACTACACAAATAACAAAGGGTACTTAACTAGAGCTGAAGGCTGCTGGGGCTGCAATCCGTTCAACGGGGCAGAGATGATCTGGTCGTCACAGGTCCGGCGTCGTGCTGTGGCGTCGTCGGCGTCGGGAGGCGGCAGGAGACGTCAGGCGGCAGAAGTCGTCAGGCGGCAGGAGACGTCAGGCGGCCAGTCGTCAGGCAGAGCGAGAGGTAAGGTGACGTCAGGCAGGCACCAAGGCTCGTTGAGTCACGGTGAGTCACGGCGAGTCAGCTGGTGGCGCGCGGTGAGTCAAGGACGGGCGCGCGCTGGGTGAGTGAGTCAGGGGCGCGCTGGGTGAACAGACACGGGCGGGCGCTGGGTGAGTCAGCCACGCTGAACTGTGTGTGATGCTGGCTGCTGTGCCCTGCTGTGCGCTGTGCTCTGCTGTGAGTGCTGTGCGCTGCTGTGTTTGCTGCTGAACTGCTGTGTTGCTGTGCCTGCTG
>WNGS01083732.1:0-15090 GCA_020271785.1 Procambarus virginalis
AGGCATATATGATTACTTTGAATAAACATATGCTACTTTTTGACTTGAGACAATGGTAAACTAAGAATGCATTTTTGTCTGCAAATGACGAAATAAGCTCACGTACACCCGGGATACTTTATAATGCCTGGTGCCACTAAACCTTAATTATTACACATACAAGCGACAATAACATGTTATTATTTGTATAACCGTAGGAGAGCCAGAGTGTGAGGCCCACATGTTTACATTGTTGTTGTTGTAATTAAAATGTTTACATTGAGGCAGCTGTACCACTCTCGGAGGGACCGTATCTATCTGTATAAACTTTACATTCACTAAATCATTTTAATGTTGAAATCTGAATTTAAACATCGACATTGTATTGAATTAGATATCAAAAAGTTTTTTAGTGTGGAGTGTGGACAGTGTTTATACATCTTACACCTGGTAAAACGAACATAGTATAAACGTCAAAGGGGATATCTTGATACGTGAATTAGGAGACAATTCTATAAGATGTGTGTCTATTATGTATTAACACGAGTACTGAACGGGGTGAAATAGCTTGAGCTACCTCATCCCTTTGTGTGTATTTTACCTCAATAAAATTATTTCAAATTTCAAATTTTAAATAAATAATAAATAAATAAATGTTTATTCAGGTAAGGTACATACATACAGAGATTTGACAAAAATTATAGATTTATAGATAGAGCTAGTACATACAATGCCTAAAGCCACTATTACGCAAAGCGTTTCGGGCAGGAAAAACATTAATGACTAAAACTTAATACTAATTGAGTATAAAGAATAAAATGTGTTGAGAAAAATAAAAAAAAAAAGAAGGAGGAACATGTTCTGAAAAAGCAGCACAAATACAATTAGGTCGGCAAACAGCGCTGTTTAAAAAAACAGACATGGGATGAGATACCAACTTTAATTTACAAAAAAGCCTCCAGATCTTTAGCCCCTGCTATTGCATTGCTCTTCAACAAGTCACTTGAACTCCAAACCTTTCCAGATATTCTAAAAAAAAGCGAGAGTAACCCCTGTCCACAAATGTGGTGATCTCACAGATGTTAACAACTACAGACCTATATCAATCCTGCCTACCTTGTCAAAAATATTTGAAAAACTAATCTACAAGCAGCTTTTCTCTTATCTAGCCAAACACAATGTACTTAGCTCTTGTCAATATGGCTTCAGACCCAAAAAAAGCACTAACGATGCACTTATTAGTATGATTAACTTGATTCATGCAGCTCTTGATAAAAATGAGTTCCCTGTTGGGTTATTTGTGGACCTGCGTAAGGCTTTTGACACTGTCAACCACCAAAACTTCTTCTTAAATTACATCATTATGGAGTCAGAGGACACTCCCTGCAATACCTCAAATCTTACCTTACTGACAGGCTCCAGTGTGTTTCTGTGAATAATTCAATTTCTCCCACGGGAAACTTTTGTTAACAGTCTCAACTCTCACACCCCCCTCAGCCAGGCATGGAAGGATATTAAAAGAATTAAAGGCGATAAGATTGGCCAAGTAGCACACCTCACCCTCTACACAGAGCAAACGAGTTAGTCGATGCTTGGGCAACCACCTCTAGCTTCAATAATCTTCCCCCAGACATACAGTTCAGATTAAATGCTGGTTACGGAGATCGAGAAAGGCTCGTTGACTTCATGCTCCGCAAGGAAGATGAATGCAACGTGCCATTCACTGAGTTTGAATTACTCGCGGCCCTAAACAAAGGCAAAGCCACATCCCCCGGTGAAGATGGTATCACTTATGACATATTGCGTCTGCTCCCTTTAGTACCAGGGAATCCCCTGCTTGAGCTGTATATATGAGCTATGTTACTGGGGAACTTCCTATCTCTTGGACCAACAGTATAATATTCCAATTCCCAAGCCAAATCAAGAGAATGCTTTCCGCCCAATTTCCCTTACTAGCTGCATTTGCAAAACATTCGAGAGAATGGTCCTAAACCGTCTCCTCCATAGAATAAGAACCATGCTATCCCCCCAGATATATGGCTTCATGCATGGAAGGAGTGTGCATCATTGCATCACCACCTTTCTTACCCTGCACACTGAAAAGTCATATACCACCTTCCTAGATCTTAAGTCTGCCTTTGATATTGCAAATAGACATGTTATCTTGAGTGAGCTTGCAAGAATGAATATTGGTGGTCGGCTTCTTTGTTGGATCAGGGGTTACTTATCCAACAGGAAGTCATCTGTATTTTTCCAGGGGCATAGGAGTGTAACAAGAACTTTGAACTAGGTACCCCGCAGGGTGGTGTCCTCAGTCCTACCTTATTTAATATCTTAATAAACACGCTGTTAAACTCTATACCGAGCAAACCCAACGTCCACATCATTAGCTATGCTGATGATATAATGATACACACCACTGGGTATGCTAACACGCAGAACACTCTTAACTCTGTATTAGATTCATGTCAGGACCTAGGTTTAATTATCTCAGCAGAGAAAACAAAGATACTAAATCGGCGCCCACCCAGGCAGGGAGGAGCTGTTCGCAAGATGCAACTATCTGATGGCTCCCAGCTTGACTATGTAAACAGATTCAAATACCTTGGCCTTGAGGTGCCACTGTATGGTCCTGTTGTATTCAGACTCTGTCGTCAGTATAAAGAGAGGCTCCGAGCTCTCAAGGCTGTTGCAGGTTATCACTCAGGCTATGGTGCCAATGTCAGAATTGTCAAAATGATGTACCTTGCATACATCAGATCTTTAGTGGATTATGCTGCACCTCTGCTTGTTTTGATGCCTGAAAGAAAGCTTGGAGGGCTTGAAAAATTGCAGAACGAAGCCTTGAGGATAATCCTTGGGTGCCCTCATACCACAAAGATACTTAATATGAGAAAGGAACTTAATATTCTGAGCGTTGTTGATCGTGTTACTGAAATTAACTGTCAAATTGGTATAAAAATGCTTAGGCTAACTCATCCTAATCCTTGCACAGAAGCCCTCCAGACTTACTTTATTGAAGATCAGCATTGTTCCAAATGGATAACAAAAACTGGAACTCAACTCAGAATGTATGGGGTTCATGATTTGTACCAAGAGAAACAACAACGGCACTTTCCTGCACCGTGGGAGGTTACACCCTTTCCAGTTTTAATCCCTCCCTTTCCACCCAAGAAGCAAATTAGAGATAAGCCCAAGCTTCGTCTTGAGGCAAAGCTCAACGCCTTAAGCCATATTGATGCTCTGTCCACAGAGCATTCTCTCTCTCAAATCATATACACTGATGGTTCCCTACACCGCACCACGGGTGCAGCTGGAAGTGCAGTTGTTCTGACAATGGGCGATGGCTTGTACTTTGAGTGGGGAGTCCGTATAAACAATTGGGCCTCTACCCTTCAGACCGAACTATTTGCCTTGATCCTTGCACTGAAATGTGTACAAGTCTCCAAACTTGATACATTAATTGTAAGTGACTCCTTATCATCCTTAAATGCTCTCAACTCTTTAAGACAACTGTAACATGCTCGTGTCCGAAGCTAGACACAAATACAACAAAATTATTAAGGATGGTAACAGAGTCCATTTCATGTGGTCTCCATCTCATGTTGGCCTCCGAATGCATGATAGAGCTGATAAGTTAGCCAAAGAATCTGCCTTTAAAGGAGCCGTTGAGTGTAACCTTGGATTGCCAATGAGCAATCTGAGAGCAGAAGTACACCGAGAACTTCAACAAGATCTTGTAGATCTGAGGCAAAGTGAAATTGACACCAGTAATTCCATCTATCATCATACTATCATGCAAGAGGAGCCACACATCTATGGATCATCCAATAAAATCAGCAGACTTCTAGATGTTACTGCTGCTCGGCTTAGACTCGGTTACAAGTATCTCTGGGAATTCTCATTATCTGCCGATGTAGACCTGACCAATGTAACTGTGTCAACAAAATTATTCGCACACCCTCCGTCACTATGTGATGGAGTGCGAAAAGATACGTGAATTTAGAGACAATTCTATAACCAATGTTCCAGCGATGTGTAAATATTTCATTCAAAATGATCTGCTACAAGAAATTTTAGCCAAATATCCCCAGTTTGCTAACTGTAGGTAGTAACTGAGTGATTGTAACCTATCCACCGCTGCCCACTGGATGGGAGGCGGTGTGCAGGACAAACATAAATTTTGACACTAGCTCTCCACATATGTCAGTTGCTTAATTTAGAACCTGTACTTGAGGTCGATCTCGAACCCATTGTTGATGTGACGACTTATATTGAATTTTGTAACTAGCTCATCAAGATTGTAACTTGCTTAGCTAAATGAATTGTGGGGTTCAGTCCCTGAGCCCATTATGTGCCTCTGTAAACCCTTTCCACTACCGCCCACAAGATGGGTATGGGGTGCATAATAAATGAACTAAACTAAAAAACTCCCACCCTACCCATCAACATCGGTGTTCCTCAGGCAGCATACTTGGCCCTCTCCTCTTTCTCATCTACATTAATGACCTTCCAAATGCCTCCCAACACCTCAAACCAATTCTTTTGCTGACGACACAACCTTCATTTACTCCAGTCCTGACCCCCTTGCTCTAAATGCCACAGTAAATACTGAGCTAAATAAAGTCCATCTTTGGCTAACTGCCAACAACTCACCCTTAACATTGACAAACTTTCTATATTCTGTTTGGCAATAAATCCTCTAATCAAATAAATCTCAAAATTAACAATACCCAAATTTGTAACAAATTAGATGGTAAGTTCCTTGGCGTTCTCATTGACCACAAGCTGAACTTCCAGGGACACATTCTAAACATATCAAAAAAGTTTCAAAAACTGTTGGCATTCTCTCTATGATCAGATATTATGTACCCCGCCTTGCCCTGGTGACTCTCTATTACTCCCTCATCTATCCATATCTCAACTATGGTATTTGTGCTTGGGTTCTCTACTACCCAAAATCATTTACCTCCTCTAATTACTCAACACAAAGCTGCTATTAGGGCAATATCCAACTCTGGCCCCAGACATCACTCGGTACCCCTACTCAAATCTCTGAATATGTTAGATATTAAGTCACTGCACATTCTCTCATATGTATCATACATATATAAAACGCTGAACTGTAATGCCAATCCTGAACTCAAAAGCTTCATTGCTGGTTGTAACAGAACCCATGAGCACCACACCAGAAATAAATACAGTTTTGATATTCCAAGAGTACGGCTTAATCAAAACTAGAAATGCTCTACAAATCAAGGGACCCAGAATGTGGAATGACCTCCCCAACCATGTTAAAGACTGTACCTCTCTCAACCAGTTTAAGAATAAAACTAAACACTACCTAATAAATTCCCTGTAACCTACCTTACCCCACTAGTTCAACCCATGTCTGTTATTTTTTAATCAACACTGTTGTCAACCTTTTGTATTTGTGCTGCTTTTTCAGTTATGTTCCCCCTTTTTTTTATCTTTATATGTATTTGTTCTCAACACATTTATTCTTTATGCTCTATTAATATTAAGTTCTAGATATTAATGTTCTTCCTGCCCGAAACGCATTGCGTAATAGTGGCTTTAGACATTGTATGTACTAGCTCTACCTATAATTCGATCCATTAATGTAACCTCACTTGTATGTATATACCTTGCCTGAATAACATATTTATTATTATTTATTTATTATTTAACATGAGAAACATCATCTCACAGCTTGCCAGATTAGGCTCCGGTTCCCAATTTTAGGATACCTTACCTTGATTACCTTGAGGTGCTTCCGGGGCTTATCGTCCCCGCGGCCCGGTCATCGACCAGGCCTCCTGGATGCTGGACTGATCAACCAGGCTGTTGGACGCGGCTGCTCGCAGCCTGACGTATGAGTCACAGCCTGGTTGATCAGGTATCCTTTGGAGGTGCTTATCCAGTTCTCTCTTGAACACTGTGAGGGGTTTGCCAGTTATGTCCCTTATGTGTAGTGGAAGCGTGTTGAACAGTCTCGGGCCTCTGATGTTGATAGAGTTCTCTCTCAGAGTACCAGTTGCACCTCTGCTTTTCAACGGGGGTATTCTGCACATCCTGCCATGTCTTCTGGTCTCATGTGATGTTATTTCTGTGTGCAGGTTTGGGACCAGCCCCTCTAATATTTTCCACGTGTAAATTATTATGTATCTCTCCCGCCTGCGCTCAAGGGAATACAGATTTAGGCTCTTTAGTCGGTCCCAATAGTTTAGATGTTTTACCGAGTGGATTCTAGCAGTAAAGGATCTCTGCACGCTCTCCAGGTCAGCAATTTCACCCGCAGTGAAAGGGGCTGTCATTGTGCAGCAGTACTCCACTCTAGAGAGCACAAGCGTTTTGAAAAGTGTCATCATCGGTATAGCATCTCTAGTGTGAAAAGTTCTTGTTATCCAACCTGTCATTTTTCTTGCAGTTGTGACGGCTACTTTATTGTGTTCTTATTAAGAACACAATAAGGATAAGTTATTAATTGTTTTAGAACGTAGATTGGCCAATAGTACGCTTTATATGACATTAATAAATTAGTATATAAATAGAGAGTCGTTAGACAATGAGGTAATATAATGCCTCACAAGTTAGTGAGTTGATATACCTTCTTCAGTGACTGAACCTCTTTCATTGCTGAATATTCATGTAAATATTAATATCTATATCTTGTGTATGTAATTCTTTAGTACAACTCATCATATATTTAATTGCCATATCCGTTAATCTTAATATATAAAATTAGTTTATTTTACTGCATATAATATTTTCTTTGCATATTGCCCATGCATTATACTTGTAATATACAAGTACTTTGTTGAGAGTATCAGAACAATTAATAATTGGCTGTTACAATATTTCTAGAGCTAGGTTAAACTATGTACCTAGTTCAGATCTTTGATAATAAACCGTACCAGTGTTTACAGTTATAGAACTGTGTTAATTATGATATCCTTGTAAAAAATACAAGCTAAATGTGTTGAAATACACGCACGTATATTGTGTTTCTGATATCAATGACCTAGCTCAGCCTTGAGGACCCTACCTGCTATACAGCCCATTACCAGTATCAAGGACACAGAGAAATTGGACTTACAACCAAAACATAGGACTTAGCTAAGCTATGAATTTACATGTTTTATTTTTACATTTTAATGAATTTTATTCAGAACTTAATTTTCAAGTCCTATGTAATTCTCTTCATCAACATAATCCCGGTATTTTTTATACAAGTCATTCAACATTGTATGTATGTATGTATGTATGTATGTATGTATGTATGTATGTATGTATGTATGTATGTATGTATGTATGTATGTATGTATGTATGTATGTTGATTGATTGATGAAGATTAAGCCACCCAAAAGGGGGCACGGGCATGAATAGCCCGTAAGTGGTGGCCCTTTTGAGCCATTAACGTTATCAAGAGTTGATACTGGAGATCTGTGGAGGTGCGACTGCACCCTGCGTGACGGGAGATGTCTCCCGTCCGTATGTATGTATGTATGTGTATGTATGTATGTATGTATGTATGTATGTATGTATGTATGTATGTATGTATGTATGTATGTATGTATGTATGTATGTATGTATTTATGCATGATGCATGCATTTGTTTGTTTATTTATTTATTTATTTATTTATATATACAAGAGTTCCTACAATCTTGTAAAGCCACTAACACGCATACGTTTCGGGCAAGTCCTTAATCCTATGTTCCCCGGAATAGGACACCGCCAACTGTTGAGTAAACAGAGTCTACAGTTATGGATTGGCACCCGGTCAATCCTCCTCAGCCAGAATATGAACCCAGGCTAAATTAAATGCTCGTGGAGCGCCGGGCGAGTGTTTTACCACTGCGCCTCGGGAACAGGCATAAAATATGCATGAGTGCTAAATGCGAAAGGCCCGACCTGTACCTTGCGGTCGACCCCCAATGTTGGTGAGTATAAGATGCAAATAATCTGTGGTTCCTTTTTGATGTTTGTAACTGTAAGAGGCAATCAGTCGCGCAGTTACTTGATTTCCCTATCAATCACTTTAGCTGCGGTTGGTCTTTCATAGATATTCATAAATGCGAAGTAAAATGTTAAATAAATGTCAACTATTAACTCTTGAAAGATTACCTTTAAAGCCAACATCTTGAGTTTGTCCAAGAGTCATCGATGATGTCCAGAAATGAAGAACATCCACTGAATACTACTTTCTGGTTAAAGTGACCATAAATTATATGTTGTCGTCACACAGATATAACATAACGCAGTGTACATATACATGTTCATAACTGTTTTATGTTCAGTCCACCATCACTGCAACAATAGGTTCGGTGATGTTAAAACATGTTGAAATATCCCTTATCAGTACGTTGCCTCTCGATTCGTTGACTAGTCGACAAACAGCTGGGTAAAGCCCCCAGACACTTTATCTTCCACTAAAGTCAACTCTTCCATCTATTCTCCTTCCCCCACGTTGGCTAATCTTCGTTATGTATGTCTACGTTTATGGTAGCGAGGATCATACTAGCGTCATTCTGACAATCTGGTTCATAAAAATATTTTAAATTGCTCACGAGAAACTGTTGAATCTATTTGATTTAGTCCGCACTCTAGTGATAAAGATTTTTACTTAAATAAATATAGAAAGGCTAAGCTACCCCACTACAAGTTACATTTTCTTTTACATATTTCTTTTTTAGAGAATGTATCTGACTCACAGTGGATAACTAAAATATACGATGTAATCTAGGTTCCCATATTTTATATTTTATTGTAAAATATAATATGTTATATATTAAGTATTTTAAATACAATTAATATTATAATTTTTTATTTTCTCTCTAGTTAGTTAAAATAATTGCAATAGTTTGTAAATTGTTTTAAAAGTTTACATAAATATCTTATACTTGTTTTTATTTAATAAAAATTTTATTTGTATCAGAGCAAAATGTAGGATTGTTGTAATGAAATGCTTTTTTCTGAAAAAGATTATTTTTAACGGATGTATCATCCATAATAACATTTATTAGTTTTTATCTTAATTTCCTAAATATTATATAAGAGGGGAACCATAGCCTCGGAGAAGAAAATGATGAATACTCGGCTATTTGTGCTTGCGGGGGTGAGCGCTGGCTCTTTGATCCCGCCTCTCAACCGTTAATCAACTGATGAACAGATTCCGGAGCCTACTGGCTCTATCATATCTACATTTGAAACCGTGTATGGAGTTTGCCTCCACCACATCACTTCCTAATGCATTACTCTTGTTAACTACTCTGACACTGATAAAGTTCTTTCTAACGTCCCTGTGGCTCATTGGGTACTCAGTCTCCACCCGTGTCCCCTTGTTTCGCGTACACCCCTGTTAAAAAGTTTATCCTTATCGTCCCTGTCAATTCCTCTGAGAATTTTGAAGGTAGTGCTCATGTCTCCCCTTACTCTTCTATCTTCCAGTGTCATGAAATGCATCTCACGCAACGTTTCCTCATAACTCATGCCTCTTAGTTCTGAGACTATCCTAATGACATACCTCTGAACTTTTTCCAGTTTCGTCTTGTGCTTGACAAGGTACGGGCTCCATGATGGGGATGCATACTCCAGGATTGGTCTTACATATGTAGAAATACAAACAAATATTTATTCAGGTAAAGTATACATACAAGGTAGATACAAAAGTTGATGGATTTTATAGATAGAGCTAGTACATACAATGCCTAAAGCCACTATTACGCAAAGCGTTTCGGGCAGGAAAAACACTAAGACTAAAACTTAATACTAATTGAGATTAAAGTATAAATTGTGTTGAGAAAAAATAAGAAAGTGGGGGGGGGGGGAAACATGGCAGAAAAAAACGCAAAAATACAATTTGGTCAACAAACAACATTGTTTAAAATAGAAGACATGGTTGACATTTTGGGGGTGAGGTAGGATACATTGAGTTAATAGGTAGTACTTGCTTTTTATCTTAAACGGGTTGGGAGAGGTACAGTCCTTAACATATTTGGAAGGTCATTCCACATTCGAGGTCCCTTGATTTGTAGAGCATTTCTAGTTTGATTAATCGTACTCTTGGAATATCAAATAGGTATTTGTTTCTGTTGTGGGCTCCATGGGATCTGTTACAACCTTCTAGGAAGCTCTTAAGGTCAGGATTGACATTACAGTTCAGCGTTTTAATATATAAAATACACATAGAGATGTGCAGGGACTTAAATCTAACATATCTAGATTTGAGTAATGTAAACCGAGTGATGTCTTGGCCAGTAGATATTGTCCTAATAGCAGCTTGTTTGAAGATTAGAGGACGTATATGATTTGGTAGTAGAACTGTGGTGTCTGTGTGTAGCTGAGATAGTCTTGGTAGTAAGGTTGATGTAAAGTCATTCCTGGTTACTGACTTTAATAATAATAAACGATTACATGATAGAGTAGCTCCCAAGCTTGGCAGGCGTCCTGTGTGCTGTTTACCTTCTCTAGTGGCGTCCAGCCGCCGCACATAGAAAACGGATGGTACCATTTTCTGTGAACATGACATCCCTCCTTTTCTTTAAAAAGAATGAATACAGGATGTCTACCATGCTTGTAGCACAAAGCAAAGTTATTGACACAAAGTAAGTTATTACATGTCAAGAGATATTGCATACATTTAACATTAATTAAACACACAAAGACATTTAAAACAATCTACATTTAACACACAAAGAATTTAAACAACTTTACCACAAAGGATTTCAATGTTAAAAATACATATGCAATGTTAAACAACATGAAAGAAACTGTAATACAAAGTTACAAAATATGAATGAGAGATCTGCATTATTCAAACAATATTAAATTTAGTTTAGCATAACAAGTAAATACTTTGCATTACATAGGAACACAATTAATCATCATATCGTGTAGGGCGTTTAACATGACGTTTTGGACGAGAGTCCTTAAATACAAAACATCCCTCGATGAATTGTTTATCGAGTTATAACTCATTTTTTCTTTTTCTTTTGCACGACTTTGCACTTCATCATTTTCTACACTAGTTGGAATCACTTTGAAATAAGCCATATTACGTGTTATACTATGATCTCTATTACTCGCTGTTACCATAGTTCCTTTTACACTAATCACTTTATATGGTTTTGTATCATACGGCATATCTAGCTTTCCCTCTTTTTTCTTTTAACGAGAACAGTATCTCCAACCTTTATGAATTGTTCCTTTGCACGTTGATCATGAGCAATTTTCATTTTGCCCTTGCTAGTGCATCCTTCTGAGCGAGACGTTTATCCGTTACCTTGGCTGGCATGACAGGTAGTGCGATTCTCATAGGACGTCCAAATAAAAGTTCGCCAGGCGACTTGCCCAGTGTTCCATGCGGTGTTGCACGGTAGTTCCTGAGAAAAGCATACATAGCTTGTTTCCAGGATCGTCCTTCGGCATGAGCACAGCGTACAGCTTTCATGAGAGGTTGCATGAATCTCTCTACTTCTCCATTTGCTTGAGGATGTAGTGGCATCACACGGCGGTGTTTGAATCCAATATGCTCAGCAAAGTTGACAAAGTCTTGTCCATTAAATGGCGGTCCATTGTCCGTCTTGACAACTTCAGGAATGCCAAAGTTTGAAAAGATCTTGTCGAGTTTCGGGATGACAGCCTTTGCAGATGTGGAAGTGATGATTTCTACTTCTGGATAACGTGAGTGATCATCAATGACTACCATCAAGTACTCTCCAGTTGGTAGCGGTCCACAGAAATCCATCGATACTTCCATCCATGGTGCAGCAGGTAGTGGTGAAGGTTGTAGAGGTGTTGGTCTTGAAGTATCCACTGCAGCTTGGCAAGGGACACAGGCATCATGCATGTCCTTAGCTTGACGATCAATGCCAGGAAACCACACCTTTTCTCGTAGCAGCTGTTTGGTCCTTACAAGACCTTGGTGTCCTTGATGTGCAAGCTTCAGAGCACGTTGCTGGAGAACAGCTGGAATGACGATACGAGTACCTCGCAGCACGGTGTCGCGTTGTTGCGTAACACTTAATTCTGTCTGGATGCGTTCAAGTGCTTTGAATGCATCTTGGTCAACTCCTGAGGGTGGGATGCGTGGAAACTTTTTCTTAGTCAATGCATCCACTGTTGCTTGCAGAGTTGGGTCCTCTAGGGTTGCAGTACGGATTTCATCAAGAGTGAGAGCCTTAGGGACTGCATCACAGGTTACAGAGTGTACATATTCCTCGGCAACTTGCTGATGCTTGGTGATGGTGAAACTGTTGGCAGGATGTCGACTGATGTAATCAGCGGGATTGCCTGCACCTGGCTTGTATTTCACCGTAAAGTTGTATGGTTGCAGACGAAGAGCCCATCTCTCAATGCGAGCTGGTGGTTTGGACTTTGGATTATTGAAGATGGTCTCCAACGTTTGTGGTCAGTGACTATCGTGGTAAAGGGTGCACCAAGCAGATACACATTGAAGTGTTCACCCCCATACAAGAGCAAGAGCTTCCTTCTCTGTCTGACTGTATCGTTGCTCAACATCTGTGAGAGAACGGCTGGCATAGGCAATTACTACTCTTGAATCTGGTTGACCAGGTTTGTGTTGGGCTAACACAGCACCTAAACCAACAGGACTAGCATCCACCGTTAACTCAGTGTCCATTGATGGATCAAAGTATGCAGCAGTCGCATTTTCTACTAGTGCATCTTTCACAGCATCAAATGCATTTTGCTCGACATCGCTCCAGTACCATGATGCATTTTTCTTCAGGAGCTCACGTAGAGCTTCGTAATGGTAGCAAAATCTGGAAGAAGCGAATGAAGCAAGAAAAGTAGTTTGCCATTCCCAGAAAAATGTACTTCAGTGGATTTGAAGGAGGTTGCAGCATTACCTTGATATCTGCATTTTCTTAGGATCTGGAGACGACCTTATTGTCTACTCTAGTACAGTCCAAGAATTTCAATTTATGTTGATTGAACTCACACTTGCCTGGTTAGCATCAAATTCTTTTATCGCGTAAGGTTGACATGTTGCAACGAAGAGCTTTGTCGTGTTCAGCTTGGAGTACAGGCCATAAACAAGATTTCATCAGACATGTTGTCAGAATTACGTGTATATCTTGCAATACTGCTGTGATTGCATGAATGTGTCTGGTTGGGGGTGCTACTTCAGCGGCACTGTTATACCTAAAACTGAGGCGATTGTACCATACAGACCTCGATGTTCAGTAAACGTTGTGATGAATCGACTACTCGTCATCTAGTTCAAGCTGATGAAGCCCTGTGTTAAATCTAACTTGTCTGAATACAGTTGCGACCATTCAGAGCATGGAAATGCATATCATCTACAGTGGTGTAGGTGGCGTTCACGTATTATTGCCTTGTTGTGAACACTGCATGTCTAGCACAAACTGCGTATCTCATCTGGATTCTTCGGCTATTGGTGGAGTGACAATTGGGTTCCCTGGTGTTGGGCTGTTACCGGTTCAATGACATCTAGTTCTATAAGCCTATCCAGTTCGGCAGACGCTTCTTGCGAGTATGGAATGGTTGTCGGCGTATGTGGTTGGGCAACTGGAATTACACTGGGTTGATATGCAGGATGTACCTATGCTAGCAGTATAACAACCTAGGATTAAACAGATCAGAAAAATTCACACAATAGCACTAACATTGTTTGCAGATTCCACTGCTTCAGCATTAGAAAGCTGAAGTAGACCCAATTTGGTTGAAGTATTGTTAACTGAGTAAAGACTCCTTTGTGCATTTCTCACAACAGGAATGTAGGAATGAGCATCTTGCTTTCTTGATAATTGCAGTGAAAGTTCCAATCACATGGTAAGGCTACCTTTTTAACGATAGGCGGGCTTGCCATGTTTTTTTCAAGCTTTGGTAACTGTTTTTAAATTTCTCATATTGGCACTCAGCAATGGTGATCAGTTTATGTTTGAATCCATTGTCAATGAGAATGTTTGATACAAATTGCCCAGCAATGTTACTATAGTCTCTGGGTGTTGGAAGATCATTCATTTATGGATTGATTGTACTCTAAATATAATCACATCTCACTGTCATCTGAGCTGGTTGTAATGAAATGTTTGTCTTGTATATTATTACATTTCTGATTTGAGGTGCAATATTGTGTTTGCCACCTCGCCCACTATGACTGATCCTCGCTACATTGCTTTTATTGTATTGCTGTGCTGTTTTTAGTGCGGAACGACACATACGCACCAATGATTAGTTTTCTACAACTCATAGCAACTTCTTACCTTTGCGGACAAACATTCCTTGCTGTGGGTAGTCTCTCCCCAATTGTAACATTTATTATTGACAAACCTGATGTGAGTCGTTGTGAGACTGCTGAGTTTGTTCCTGACCTACAGTTGTTATGTGGTTTCTCGTCTCAATTTAATGTTAGGTTTGGTCATGATTATCTTTCTATGATCATGGTTGATACTCCCTGAACCTTACATAACTTCTTGACTGTTAGTAGAAGGTGGCAGCAACCGTGGTTGGTCTGCCAACTCCATGAACACGAGCAATCAGTGCAGATCTTCCATTGAAGAGCCAATCAGATCTTGGTAAGGGAACTTCATCCATCAACAAGTTCTAGAGCTCTTCGACGAAGACGTTTGGTGTGATGTTTCAATTATTTGCTGTTTGATTTCGTTGTCACATCAGAAAATCAAAATGGGCTGCTAAACTGAGACTGGTTGGTATTGATCAACAGTTTCATTAGAGAGTTGTTATGCCTCCTAAATGCATAATTTCCATAGCGTTATTTTGCCTTGGTTTGAAAAGCTCAGTTAATTTGGCGACATCTTTGGCAGTGGTCATATAATCTTTCGCCACAGTATCTATTCCAGTGTATCAAAGATTTCTATCACAAACTGCGATCACTGACATAGTGACAAGTAAAAAAGGCAGCGATTGCTCTTCAGCCACTTTTGATATCAGAAACCTATCAGAAAAACATATTTTCCAACCTTTTAAGCCATGTGACCCACCTCTTTGACAGGTTTGGTCTGGTCACAGTCAGCACCAAATGCAGGAAACTGAGGTATATTTGACCATTTTACTGAATAAATTTAAACGTCTGCGTTCTCACGTCTTTACAATGTTTCC